>DWJK01003198.1:0-13446 GCA_018248815.1 Croniades pieria auraria
TCCGCAAGACAATGACAACTGTCAAAATCTAGTTCCGGCGTATTCTGCCAATGATATTTCGAATGCGCCGTCATATTAAAATATAATGTTTTATTTTCATCGATCCTGTCGAAAATGTAAACAGTCATTTGAATTTAGAGCATCAAAAATTTGTAAAGCAAATTTTTTTCAGCCGTATTTTTTTTTTGTTACAGTACGATTATTTTGCATGTAATTGAAATTTATGAAGTAGAATCAAGGGCATTTATGTAGGTCAAATTATTATCTTACTAGGAGTGGAAATTTCTACCGAATCGAAATCGGCTCCAATCGTACATGCCCATTCATAACCGTTTTTTTCTTCATAACAACTAGCAAGTGCAATGAAGACGAATGTTTTAAATTAAAAAATTTTCTGAGTGACCTTGAATTTAGCCGTACCATTCGGTTTTTTAAATAAATGAAATACTTTGCTGAGAATTTAAATGAAACGATAATTTAATATATTCTAATTTAAACTATTGGCAATGTATGTGAATTGACAGATTTTTCTAAGAAATAGACGAAAATATATCTGGATGTTTTATTGTTTTTACTTGTCGAGCGAGTTATTTTAATTCGAATATTAATCTTCATTGTTCCAGGACTGTGCTAGGTTTTTTACGATTCACTAGATCTTCGTAGCTCTAACATATGAGGACACTTACGGTCAATTTAGTTCTTTCGGCCATGGCCGGAGTTCAGGATGACATTTCAGTGTCAATTTAGAGCTGACACGGTTTATCACATTTTTTTCGTCTTTTTATCGGCTTTCGATAAGATTCGATTGGAATAATAAATACTATACGAATACTTTGAGAAGGTGGAACGCTTCTCAAACTTTATAATACACACACACTCACACACACACAAAGAGCTATGCACTTTATATTAAATCTTGTATACATCAATATAATTATATCAGTATTATAGATTATCTTTGATTAAGCTTAAGTTAAGGTAACTCTTGGAAGAGCGGAGCCTCCTAATACAGGCAGTCAATGCTTAAAAGGAGTCTCCAACCACTAGAAATTGTAAACTTAACATTGTTAAAGAAATAAAGTATTATTATTATTATAATTTGATAAAAAAAACTTTGTCCGACAAAACACTCCTAGTTAGCATTAAACCCTTGATACGTTCCGCTCATTCGCTTATTCCGAGCGCATCACTATCGCTTCACGGCGAATCGTTACTACTTGACGTACTGAATGTCGATACGATAGACACAGTATCAGCTGCTATGGATAGGTTACTATGAAAAGCGTGCGCCGGTTTTCTGGTTTTAGCTTTTCGTGCAACATGGTCACAAGTAAACTTGTAGATATATTTATCTAGATATTTTCCATTTACTAGACATATCTTAGTCTCTAACTAGGCATATCACTGGCCATTAATCAAAGCCATTACATACTGGTTAGTGATAAAGAAATCAAGCGAGCTCATTGTCAGCGAAGCTACAGCATACACATTTCTCAGCGGTCCAAATAAAAATGTTAAACACTGAAATAAATTCAACACAATAATTCCACACGTGAGTCATACGGGCGTTCGGCTTAGAACTCAATCTATATATTTGTAAACAGATAGAGAGTGTTCTGTTATAAATGGGTGTTGTCAAAATATTCTGAACAATCGTAATTAGGCACTTGTACGGAACAAAGCGGCGGTCGTAATGAACGGACGGCGCGTGCGTCGAAACCCACAAAAAGCTACCAGTGAGTGTGGTGTAAGTTAGGAGAACTTTCCTATCACGTAAATACACTAAGTAGTTGTTCATGAGCAATTTAATTGCTAAATATGGGTACCAATTGAGATCTAGTAAACTACTTAACGTAAATACGTTTATTAATAACATATGTATATGTATGTAATTATTCAGTTCATTATTTTACCTACATAATCATGTAGTGAAATATGTTACGTAATTTTTTTTGTGAAAACTGCTTGTAAATAATAAATGGGACTTATATAATAAATCAATAAAATGACATCACACGAAAGGTTCAGAAAATAAATATATGTAATTTATTTTACAAAAATTTCAATTTACGTAATTTTCGAAGATGGTTATAATAAATAACACACTAACATTTATAAGGCTTGCACATTTTTAAGTACTTCATCATAATTACCTAAGAAACTAAATTAAAGTGTAAGTCGGGAACATCAGACAACATGTGCATATATACGTTTATCTGAATCTGTCAAGTCACAAAGTATGTACTATATGTTACTATCAGAATTAAACCCACTATCTCTTATCACTTACACTTCGCAGTGGCGAGCTCAATGAACGACTAACGAAGTGAAATTAATTACGAATACAACATTATGAACACAAATACCAGTCTTGAGGTTCACTTGTCTAATGAAATTTAACAATTTGATATTTCGCGCGCCTCACGAATTTGTGTGACTGTGCAATTTTACACTGGTGTAATGCTTAAACACATAATATTATTATATTATGTGATAGATTTAATTATATACATTATACAACAAACAATGTTTGTATCTAATGTTACGTATATACTAAAGGAAACACCAAAAATATAAAACCTTTACACAACCTTGGGTATATAACACAATTTGAAAATAACGGTTTAAAAGTATTCAACTGCTGGATAAAATTTAATCTGTACTTTTTTTCTTTGAATGAACCATAGACATGTGATCAGGCTTTTTTTGATTAGCGATTATTCGCGCCCTTTGTGAAAGGCGCAGGTGCGTTCCGCTCGAATCTGTTAAGCTACTATCGCACTTGCTAGTTCTCTAGAAGTTCATAATTTGCGGCAACCACACGGTAGGTGGCTAACACGCTTATTACATATTTAATTTTAAAGTTGTTAAGACCGAAAACATATTAAACAGTATTTTTATAAATGGCAACGTTATTTGTAATTGTTCCTTAAATAAACGTGTTTTATTTTGTTTTTTTATTAAGTGACATATTCCGACTAGTGGTTGACATTACTAATCAGATTTGAATATCAATGCCCTATGATAATTTTAAACATTCGAACAACACTTACTGGTATATGAAATTTGATTAAAAATGTAACGGCTCAACTCACGTACGTTTTTTGGGATGGCCCGACTAGTTTCGGACCTGTAGGAGGTCCTTCCTCATGAGCACCCGTCGCTTGCAGCGAGGTCGCGACGGAGACTGATCCCGAAAAACGTACGTGAGTTAGGCCGTTATATTTTTAATCATGTGTATAAATACTCACGAAACATTTAATAGTACAATATGAAATTTGATTATATATGTACCGACTTACCCGACTCAGATTAGTTTCAGCCGGCACATCATACTCGTATTTATAAACACTCACGAGACATTGAATAGCAAAATGCAAGAAACGTATTCACAAGTTTTAGCAGCTAACAGAACATGCTTGCATTGCGATCTCCCTTTTTTACACGACTCTATAACTACGCTTAACGTGTTACGAACCAGTTCAAAGCGGTGAAAGTCCGTATTTGTGCATACGATAACACCTGAACTAATGACGCTTAACTTCCGGTTAAGTAACGCCGGAGGTGTTATTTTTATAAGTAATTATCCACGCAGACGTTTTGAAATGTTGCTCTGATACGGCTCACGGCTAACGTACCCGATATCGCTGTATGAATTAAATATGCAAGTATTTAAATATCACATTCATTGGGCAGACATGAGAAAATTCAATTATGTGAGTTCTAGTTTACGCTGCGTCCGTAATACACAATATTTATTCAGATATAATACTTTTTATTACGTGTTATCGAAATACGTTTAATTATCATTTATCACTAATTTGAACAAAATGTATTGGCATCTTGAAATACAGGTATGAACAAATAATCCAAAAATTCCTTTTTTAAATTAACCTCAGCGTTCTTATTGTTACATTGAAATACATAATAATATACACTTAAATAATGAAAAAGACGGATAGAAGCAATTCGAATCGAAAAAAGATATTTCTTTACAAAACAGATCGAAGAGTCCTTAGAAACTGCAATCTCGTATCGAACAATCATGCGGTTGTATCCGATACAGTTTTTGTATGATTATTTGTAAAAACCATCTAGTTGGCAACCAAAGGAGTACGTGAGGGAGAGAGTATTGGTTCTAACTGGACCCACTTGCGGTTAGGCTAAGATTAGTCATTATCTTTGTTTTTCGTCGATTCATTCGAGGGCGTAACGGATAGTGCCTAGCGGAACATGTCTTAATTTAAAAATTTATAACCACATTTTCATTATCAACAATTAAACCATCTGCACGTTCGATTATACGAAACGTTATGAATAACAATAATAGTAATAGTAATTTTCGACCCTTTAATCATTCCACTGTTGGATTATGGGTCTCCTCTCTCCTCCTCTCATTATGAGAGGGTTAATGTCAGTCTGCCACGCTGGCAGGGTTGGCAAACTTCACACACTTTTGAGTTTTTATTTTTTTATAAATTCTAAAGTGTGCAGGTTTCCTAATGATGTTTTCTTTCACCGTTAGCAAGTGATATTTAAACTTTAAACGCACTTTTGTATAGAGGTGCGCGCCATGGATTTGAATCCAGAAACCTTGGAGTAAGGGTCTGAATTCCTAACCACTAGGCTATCAATGCACTACAAGACGTTATATTTCTATAATTCAATATTACTTGCTATAACTATGAACTAGAACATCACGAGAAAAACAAGACAAATTTGAGTTATCCATAATGTTGTTAAAGGCATGCGAAGCCTGCCAAGCTGCTCTTTACCAACGTGGCAGCGTATGATCTTAACAGTTCCCATTCTGAGAGGAAGTTCGTATCCATTGGAGCAATGATAAAATAATTAAGGATAAGTTAGTTAATGATGAAGATTAAACTTTAAAGTTATCTGGACATACTGGGCTATTGTGGCTTAATAATAAACTCGATGATGAAAATGAAACCTCAAAGTTACTAGAAGTACCGAAGTATTGTGGTTTAGTAGGACGCGTTAAATCGCCATCAATATTGACGTGTACAAATCCGATCGCGTTTCTATTCAACATTATAGCATCGAGCCCGCGTCTGAGAGCTAATCAATAACAACGGAACGACGTAAGTTAGTTCCAACAAAGCTTGGCATAGTAAATCAAAATGGCGTTCCGTAATAAACAAGTGCGGAAACACTAAATCGATAGAAAATATTAGCATTTCGAGAGAAAGGGAGGATTTGTGGCGAGTAGATGAGAACAGATGTACGATTATGTCCCTTATATCTTTTTACAATCAAAGTATATCGACATAATCATTAAACGTGTTTATGAAATATATATCCCTCGTTTGCGACTAAAGTGTAACATCGCAAAAATACTACCTTTCAAGAAACAGTTCAGAAAGCTTGAAATTATAATTATTATATACCTTAGAATAGTCTATCATCCATACAATATTATAAAAATCTCAGAATAGTTTGATTTACAACTTTCCGAACTGTTTTTTGAAAGATGGTGTTTTTGATATGTTATACTCTAGTTGCAAACGAGCGATATGACCGACTACAGATATAACATTATTAAAAATTAAAACCAATATGTAGCTACTCAGCGTAGGTTCATGCTGAATTCTTTCGAATGAGGTACCTATAATAATGTGTAGGGTTCCGAAGATGTTTATATCGTGGAAAGAGAAAATATTAATTAGGCCGTTGACAGTGACGGGTCAGGTGGCAAAGGAGGTAATCACCGAAGACATGTCATTTCCGCTTATATATAATATGAATACTATTAAGTCTACTAGATCTACTACTACTACTATCCAGCAGTGGACGGAAATAGGCTAATAATATAGATGATGATGATATTATGAAAACGTCCATGCACACAACCACGCACGAGCGCACATTGTGTTCTCTAAAACAAATTCTCTGATCAAACGCTAGTAAGGCTTTTACAAGACTATGGACATGTCTAGACCCTTCTACATAAAACTTCTAAAACAAGTAACAATCGGCTCTAACCCATGTTACGAGTAGGTTAGTGTTTGAAATGGATTCAGGGCTATGTGTGCCAATCAGCAAAAAAGACCGACAAACATAATGTATGTATGCATAGAGGTATTTCCATACGTATTTAATTGTTTTTCTTCCTCGTATTATAAATTCAAGTATTGAACAGAGAATTATGTCTAACGCAAAATTACGCAACAGGGACAAACTGTTCTCAGTAACACTTGCTATAGTTTTATATTATTGACACTCGTAGAGAGTAAAATTAACTCTTTTATTGCCAGTACTTACATAAATGTTTAAGTTACATGTTAAATAATATAACTAATACCAATAATATTCTCAATTCCAGTACAAATAAAAAGAGGAAATAGAGAATTAGGTAATGTGCCTTACTATAGGTAGATGAATAAAATTTACAGGCAGTCGCAATTATAACAAGAACCGAAGAACCGGATTAAAGGGTAACGGGAAGTGTCTAACGTTTTGCGCAATTACTTTAATAACCGATTGTCATTTGACATAAGCGACTTGATCTGTGCTAGTAAATACGAGTTTGAAAAAAAAAGATAAATATTTTACACGTTTATATTAGAATCTTTCCGAAGCAAAAATCCGGAGTCTTATATAATATGAACATATTTTTAATTTTTTTTTCAGTTTTAGAAAGAGATTTCGTTTTCTACGATTTATTTGAAGATATGCTCCTTAATATTCTCATGTTTCCACAATTTCTGCAAATACATGTAATGTATTTGCAGACGTAACATAGAACATATGTTTACGACCCTGGTGGCTACTTTATAGGTCAGTTGTGCATTTGATCGTGTTTTTGTATCACTGAAATATGGCAAATGATTACACATTCAGCCACAACGGCCGAGTTATTAGGTAATGATATATTTATTTGGGTATACAACTGCATCTAAATTAATTTCGTATACCATTGTGAGCCATTTTGTGTTTTAGGTTAAAATATCAAAGTTGAATATTCTGAAATGAACTCGTATTGAAAGAACTATAGAAATATATTAGGGGCGATTTGAAAAATGTACAGTATTTTAATCAATTAACGAATAAACACCGCATTCGCTCTGAACATCCTATTTAAACACCGACGAAAACATACAATGGGATAAAAGTGTTTGAAAAGTTGGTGATTAGCCTCGGTCGCGTGCCGATAAGCTGACGGTGAAATAAAAATCGAAAGTTTAACTCGGAAATAGATCAGCATCGAGAACAGTCGAGCCGAAGAGCTAAGAACAATACCGTTCAAATAACTCTATCGCTACAAACAATATTATTTGTCAGTACAAATACCAATAAATACTAACTATTGGACACAAGATCTTCCTTTACATTAATATTAAATCCGATTAGGAATTTGCAATTTTTTTTATTTACTTAAACTTTTTTCGATTACTTCAGAATTTTTTTTATAACCACTTTTTAAAATTTTCTATCAGTGGCAACATATTTAGGATAAAGCTTACAATCCGGGTTTGCAGCGTTCGAGATTCGATACTCGCTTGTGTAGAGATCTGAATAAGGTATCTTTACCTCTTGTTGATTATAATAAGCACACAAAACGATATTTATTTGTGTGCGGGTGTGAATGTGCCCGTACATGTAAAAACAACAAAAGCTGCCGAAAGAAGATATTTGATCAGATCTATCAAATATTTTAGCAACATTAAGTCATTATTCCTATAAGGAGCTGCAGCGATTTTCATAAAATATGTAAGTAATACCATTAGCTTGCAGACGGTAGACATAATAAAAATTTGTTATTGACACTTAATGAAAATCGCATATCCCAATTCTTGTAAAATACCTACACTAAAATATTGAATGACTAGCGTCTTAGTCATACACCGGGATAAATTATATCAGAACTGATAGAGTAATATTTACTATGAGATTCTCGAAATAAATCATTAAATCAGCTATTTACTTCCCTAAGTTTCTCCTCATTTACTCCCCTGAATTACTCTTGACTGGCTCGTTGGTCGAGTGGTTGCAAGAGCGACTGCCGTTCGGGAGGCCTGAGTTCAAATCCCAGGTCGGGTACTATTAGATTTTTCTAATTCAGAATTTCTATTGACTTGAGTCTGGTATTGTGCCCGGTGTATGGCAATAGGCTCGCCACCTATTCCATGGGACTTAAACGTAACTGGTGAAACGTGGAAGTGTACTGTACTCCTCCGCCTACCCCTTCGGGAATTACAGGCGTGATGTTACTTTTTCTCTTTCAATTAAATTCGGCAACTCGATTAATAGCAATTTAGCAACGAAATATACGAGTAATAGGAAATTGCCAATTTATACACTTTTAAATCTAAGTAATGTCTAGTCTATTTCAGCCGCTAACTCTAAGCACTGAAGTTAAAATCTTGACATCCGACTTTACATTATATTTCAAGCTTATATATATATGTATCTACAACTATACAATGCTGTAACGACCTATGGTAATATATATGTACATACACCTTACAAGTCTCTGTAATATTCGCTACGGTGTCTGAAGTATGCCAATCCAGGTTTGGTCAGCTCGGGCAACTATAGCCAAACCTCATCTCATCGTTAATAGAGGTCCGTTTGAAGGTAAATAGGTTGCCGATGACGCCGCTCTTAGACGCAAACAGAATTAATAATATCGAGACATGATTAAGAATTGAAAAGAGGACCGATTTTAAGAACACAAATCGATACTTTTGCGGATGTTGTATTAATTCATATATACTTCTTTAATTGGCTGACAATAATTTGAAACAGAATTAGCGTGTACAATATTTGTTAACCGGAAATCTCTGGTCGTGTTTTGGATTAAATAGTGTCCAATTCAATCATGTCATAACCAGATACAATTTTTTCCTTCGGTGCAAAATACATATGTACATATGTACACGGATAGATACACAAATTTACGGACAATAAAAATTACATTGAAGCAAATTTCTCCTCTGCATCGGTTCTATCCAACCGTTAGACAAGTGGGGTGAACTGAGAAAAAAAGTCTATGAATAAAACTTTTTGGAGTTATTTTCATAATCTGTCAATAATTACAGTATTAACCGTTATTTGGTGCGCACTTTGGAAAATGAAGTAATTTAATTTTTCTTGACTTCCAACTATAACTACTAAAAATGTTATGAAAAAATAATTTAGCTATAACGGATTGAGATTTTGCTGTATTTTGTTACCCATGAATTGATTCACAAAGCTATTGGACAGGTGTGTTAAACAGATATTCATATTGATATGTGTAATTGGTAATATGTATATCATATCAATGTTCTGGTTGATTTTGCTATGTATTTTATTTTTATTCTGGTTTATTTTGCCTTGTATTCTATTATACATATTATTTTTTTTATTATCTGCGAGACTTAAATCAAACCTTGCAAACCATACACTAAAACTATATATACATACTGGTAACATTTTTGGGAGCCTATGGTAATGTATTTCTATTTTATTAGTAGGTATCTATATATTTCACGATTATTAAAAATATTCACCTCCTTCTGCCGCATCCTGCCTTATAAAGGTTGAAAAGAGAAAAAGAAATATTCTGTCTTAATCGCCTGTTTCTCTATAAGACTTCACATAAATGTTCAAGGTGTCTTGAGCGTCAATAAAATCATTCCATCGATATGGGTCATCATGGACATCGCTTACAATGTGACATTAATAACCGAATTAATTTTCTTTATGATTCCGGTAAATCAAAGAAGAAAAAAAACAGAGATTCTTTCAGAGATACTAGATTATTTCAGAGATTTGGCTTTTACTCGTACTATTACCTCTCAAGACGATTCTCCAATGATTTACAAACGTTCCACATAGCAAAATAGATATTGTTAGAAACGAATTTTATGAACAGTTAATATGTTCACGTTTGGACTTATGAAGTATGTAGATAACGAGGTTCTGGTCTTCATATCGAAGAGATGTAATTGTAGTAGCCATATACAGCTGAATAATTGTTATAAATATGGATTAACAGATAAGTTACATGAACGTGGCTGTGTTGAAGACCTGACCAATCATCAGTTCAACATTCTCCAAGCCTCTTCTTAAATAATTTTAAGTTGGCACGGCACGATTTACCCTTCTCTTCGATTTTTTGCTATACCATCATTTCTACATTCACGTTAATTTATTCATCATCATCAGTGTATCCCCGTCCACTGCTGGACAGAGGCCTCTCTAGTAGCACCCCGATTTTGTTAATGTCATATTAAATGCTATTCTACCACGTCGTCCGATTTTCTTTATCAGTTATAGTCATGGGTATTTATCCCACTATTTTGTATTATTTTCACCCTGTGTTGCTGTAATTATTGTGTTGGACGATTTCCTATCACCTGTTCTGTCATTGGTAACACTCAAAACGTACCCCTACATATTTTTATTCATTTCTGATATTGACCTACCACAAAGAAATAATAATAACCCTCATTTCCATTTAATTCTTCTGCTATGGGCACCACAAATCAAAGTAGAAAATCGAATACATTAGCAAACAAACCATATAACCAATTCCATCCATTAGTTGTCCAGCCCGGAAGCGAACCTAGAATGGTCTTTGCGACTCACCAACGTGATCACCGTCATACCAGATGAATCGTTAGTACTGTTTTTTACGATTTAAGAGTAAACTTCCAAACACTTTATAAAAAGAGCACTATAATTATTATTAATCCTTTTGACGATTTTGGTTATAACAAAAAGACTTGCAAAACATATTTGAAGCTCCAACACCGTCTTAGTATAAATCAATCGATTAGTTCTCATTCACATTTTATTGCTCAAAAAGAAATCCAAACATATTTATTTATGTAGTTTAAAATAACATTGTTATTAATGCTAAAGAGATTTTTATGACACATTATTAAAAGAATAATTCACATTTTCATAAAACTGAGATAAAAAATATATTTACAAGAAACTTTACAAATGAATACTCGAACCTTCAGGAATTATTTTTTATTGGTGCTTAAGATTGGTGGTGGTGATGGTGCACAAGAAAAACCAATATTTTTTATTAACAGCGATAAAATAAAATGTTGACAAGATTGCTGCGATTTAGAAAAATAATTCATAAAATCGATAGCTACTTACGTCATGGTCGGGTATGTAGGAATAAACGTGGAGCTTGTCGATCCTGATTGTACCCTGGAAGGGATAGAGCAGGGCACCCCTTTGCAGCTCGGCTGACGTCCAAACGCTGACAGATGCTTCGCGCCCTCTCGCACCCCCCGGCCTTAAAGCCAAGCTCAGCTCTTGAGGTATTAAAACTAAGGTCTCCATCGTCTATTCACTGACACATAACGTTCCAATACAGATATCCTATTCAGGGACCGTATATGTAAAAAGTCCCAAACCGCATTCACCTGAGTTGTCAACGTGTCATAAATGAGTAATCTCTGGGAATGTGGCCGGTCTCGTCCATCACTGTTAATGAGGACAAATAAATTATTGGAAATAAAATAAAAAATATGTTAGGTCGCCTTTCCGATTATCGGCCGGCGATGTCGCCAACAAAATATCGGTTATGTGATCGATCGTCCGGTGAAACGTCGGGCCGTATTAATCACTGCGCGCGCGCTTGTCTTTTGTAATAACTTCGAATTGTTCACTCATTTATTGTCAGATAAAGTCTTAAGAACTGTCACAGCTTAAACATCCGCGTGTCAGGATAACTTCTTGGGAGTTAGAAAAAAAAATTCTAAGAAAGTTCGTTCAACCCTCCGATATTGTTCGATTACATTATCAGCACAATACTTGGGGTGATGTACGGGAGCGCAGGATGCGCGCGCGCTCTTCTCTGAACGTGCACTGAAGGAAGCGCTAACATTGACCTTAGCCACGGCCGTGATCGCGTTTACAGTTCATTTTTTGTTCGATAAAAAGGAGAGGAGTAAAGCCCTACAAGATGTTATGCGTCTGTTCGGGCGGAATTCGACCTTCGCGTGTGGGAATACGCGCTAGGCTGGTGGAAAGGAATAATTGTAAGATGTGGAGTAAGGTGCTCCCCTCCAAAGGCGGCACCTGCGCTCGCGTGCGCCGCCTCAGATCGCCGCCGCGCCGCGTGGTGCGCGCACCTGATTCCATACGACGTACACAATTGTTTATGATACCTGCTAGTTTTTTTATGGTTTTTATAGTTTCTTTCACGACATCTGCGTTTCTACGAAAGTCGTAGCGAAGTGGCCACAGCTTTCGTATTAACTTTTTATTTTAATGGAAGGTACACTCGTGCTAGATTGTTTAATTTTTGTTTATATTTAGCATTGATTGGATTTTTTTTCCACTTTGGACCTGTTATGTTATTTCTTAAATGATGAATACCAACCCTATATGAACACCATTATATTTAAATGTTACTCTACTACTAAATAAATATTACTTTTTATAAGAAAAATAATTGCTTCTATAATATTCTTCAATTGCCGACAGTTGATTAGATAACGCAAATTTGTTACTTTTCTTACTGAGAAAAAAATCGAACAATAACTCAGCATTGTATTATTCCAAATTTCATGAATATTTATATACCTGATCATAGCTGGTATATGTACCAGCTTGAGTAACGTATATTGTTCGGGATATTCCGACTAATTTTCAACATGTTTTTTTTCACATAATCTTGTGGGAGGTTGACAAACGTCAGCAGTTAAAGTATACGTTAACGTTTGTATACACTTTTGTTGCACACAAAGGGCGCTACGCGTGCCAGTCAACCTTCCCCACAGCGGCCGCTGGTAGGTATTCGTAGCTTCTAGTCTGTGCTCGTATGAGGCTGTCGCGACACTCGAGTGTCGCTCATACGACAAGCTTCTCGAGTGTCGTGTCAGTAGGCACTTCTTACGTCGAAATATAATCTGCATATCCTTCCTTACTACTAAAAAGCAGTATTTTTAAATGTCAGCAGTTGAAAAAAAATTTTTGATAGTAAATCTATTGTAGAACAACGTGATAATTAAATGTAGAGCCTGTGTGGAAACAGGTTGCAAGCAAAGAAAAACGTTTGGCAGCTCTTAGTTCTTTCGTCATCTCCTTCCTAATTCTACTAATTCCATTTCTATGTATTTATATTAAGCAGTAATTTTGCAAATTATGCGTAGTGAGGCGCTCCAAAAATAAACATAAAGTTAGATATTTACAAGTTCATGAATGATATAAATGTAATGGCCAAGTCGTAATACAAGTTACTAAGGTATTGACAATAATTATTATACGACAAAACAATTCGTAAATTTATGAATGTTCCTTTAAAAGAGTTCACCTCTATATCTATACTAATAATAAAACTGTAACTGATCGCTGTCTGTACGTGGCAAATGTATTTAAAAATTCATAATGGGGTGCCTTTATATACGCAGGAGAACCCAAAACAATGTTTTTTCATTTTGTCTGTTTGCCTGTATGTTTGTGCACGCTAAT
>DWJK01003199.1:0-13444 GCA_018248815.1 Croniades pieria auraria
TATCATATACTATAGTTGAATATATAATAAGATTACAATTATACATATATAATTAATACAATGAAACTTTGGAAAAAGTGGGTCGGCTTATATATCTCAGACACGTTTTTAGTAGTTATGTTAGGTACACCGCTGATATAGAGAAAAGGGTTTTGGTGGAAAATTGCCTAAATGCAGTGTTGGGTAAGCTAAGTTGGCTTGAATTGCCAACTTCTCAGCCTGCGAGTTTTATTGGACATGTGCAGTTTCGTACTGACTCTAACACTATTGCCCGGAAGCGAAAGTTGGGTATGTAAGAAAGAAGATGAAAATAGGATAAACGCTGTCGAAATGAGAGCATTACAGTGAATATGCGGCTTGGCACTTGCCGAAAGAAAGTATTGGAGCAAAAAAGAAAAAGGGCATGCTTCAATAATTCGGATATGGAGTAGGAATGGCAGATTAAACCATGATAGAACAGATTTGCAATGCGAATATTGAAGAACGCTCGTGCCGAGAGATATTGAAATTCATCTTTTTTGACCTAGTACTTCACACACTGGCTAATGTCCACACAAGTCCACATAACCGTCATACGCATAGTAAGAGAGTGATTAATGTAAAAAAAGCACGTCAGGTCAGGGTTAAAGATATCGAGCACTTGGTGTTTTTTATCCCGAAGGTACTTGGCGTCATAATAAAATAATAAAAATAATGAACATATTTAATAATAATACTCATGGAAAGTACGCTATTATACTATTTCCTAAAACTTTGTCACTTTTAATTGTAGGTGTTCCTCTTTTTCAAACATTTTGCAAAATAGTTTAAAAGTCTAAGAGTACAGTCAAGCTGGTGGCGGAGGTATTTTAAGATACATTTCGTCTGTTTTTATGACAATCTTTTTTTATTTTAAATTTTAATTTGATGTTTGTGCAGATCAACCTACGTGACTTTGATCATGATGCTGTATTGGAGTATATCGTTCCATTCGTCTATTGGGTTCATCCTGCTGGTGTGGGCCAACATCATTTGGCCTTGTCGAAATATAAAAGGTTTCATGTCGAAGAGCAACCCGCTCCTGGTTTTCTTTTGTATGATAATACTTATAGTGCAATACATTTTTATTGTGGACACTACTAATCTGAAAAAAATGCCAACACAATTTTATACAGTAAGTGATAAGTTTATAGATTTTCATTGAGGAATTTAACTATCAGGTTTTGTGTAGATAAAACAGTCCATATTACAGCTTGTCATTTAGAAAGCTCACTGCTGGGCGTTGGTGAAAATAGTCTACTATACCATCTTAACGAAACTGCCCATCTAATATCCAATGGAACTTATTGTTACTTAGATGTACTAAGATATAAAAAATATGTCAGCATTTTATATCAAATTATATTCCGTACATAATTAGTGACCAAAAAGTACAATTTAAGATAACTAATTTTTCATTTGTTTCAGATGGTAGAAATGTTTTATCCTAAGTCCACAGTTATAACTGACGAAGTGAATACAATAAAGTTCATCTTAATAAAATCTTTTTTTCTTTGTTTCTTCTGTATGGCTCAAAGACAGTCTCAAAAGCCGAAATCAATTGAAGAAAAGAAGACGTCTATTAAAAAAACAGGTTAGAGTCTAATTGGCTTTCCATACTTACATTGAAAATGCGAAAGTAACTCTTTCTTCAGCGATATCTTTTCACGTTGAAACCATTAACCAGATTTGGATGGAACTTATTTTGGGTTGTTTGATCTTTTTTCTTAAATTATTCTTCTTCTGTGATTTGTTCCTTCTCATGAATGTTATATTGTCACCAACGAAGCTCTCACGATACAAAATATGACAATTTATAAGTAAAATTATTTAAGTTGTTTACCGACCATTAAATTTACAATTTTAATATGCAACATAATATACCTTTAAATTTGCTATTTACATTAATATAAATTGGGACATTTCATCCTGACATCGGCTTTTTGAAATCGAGTACTATAGATAGGTCTTCTCTAATCGGCTCTAATCCACCACTTTCTATGCCGTCTGAATCCAGCAATTTTATGTAGCTGTTACCTGGTCAAAGCGTGACATGCGCTCTATTTGATGCTCATAGAACTTGCTTCCCCATCGCTATAAAGCAAATAAAATTTCGTACACGTTCTTAAACACGTAAAGTACAATACAAAATTCCCTTCCACATGCACACTTAAGAAATGAAAGATCTCTAGTGCTTGTGAAGTTGGCTGTCTTGCAATTGGACAAAGAGGCAAACTATGTGCTTAACCCTTATGATCTGAGAGACCCATAAAGAAATACAATATAATACCTTTATCCATCACTCATTTTATGCTTGTACAAATAGTGCAACCATAAAAAGAGTGATGATGATAATGAATTTATAAAGAACAAATGCAATACAGACCAGGAACATTACGATACACAATGAACGAGACAAAGAAAATCGTCACTACCTATAAACTTCAAATGGAGATTGTTACCTTTCCCTTCAGTGGCAGGTTAAAAAATTATTAGATAAATAACACTGCTATTTAGTGTTGTTGCTGGTGGGAGTGGTTAGCTAACATTATGTAGTAAAATAAACGACATCTTCAGAGAACTTTACACGATTTTCTAATCCTGAGAGCTAGACAGAATGTGTGTTGTTCAAACTAAACGTGAAATCACTCCTTTAAGCCCAGATGAGGTAGGTAGGTAGGAAGGCAGGCAGGCGGGCGGGCAAGTAGGTAGGCAGGCAGGCAGGCAGGCAGACAGACAGACAGAGAGACAGGTAGGCAGACAGTTAGGAGTGTAGTACATGTAAGCAGTGATAGCCTAGTGGTTAAGAATTCAGCCTCTCACTCCGGGGTTGCTGAATTCAAATTCACGGCACGCACCTCTTTACAAAAGTGCGTTTTAAGTTTAAATATCACTTGCTAGCGGTGGAGGAAAACATCGTGAGGAAACCTGCACACCTTAGAATTTATGAAAAAAAATCTAAAGCGTGTGAAGTCTGCCAACCCGCACTTGGCCAGCGTGGTAGACTATGGCCTTAACCCTCTCAATAGGAGAGGAGACCCATATTCCAACAGTGGAATGATAAATGGGTCGATTATTATTTTTTTTTTAGGGGTGCAGTACACTCCCACGTTCCACCAGTTACATTTAAGTCCCATTGTGGAATATATGACTCTATCGCTATATACTGGTTTCAAATCCTGACTCCGACGCCTTACTAGAAACATCAAGATAGAAAAATTTAATAGCAACCATCTGGGGATCGAACCCAGGATCTCACTGTCACTCAACCAATGAAGCAGTCAAAAAAATCGAACCCTCTGCCTAGCAGCTACATGCAGTAATCACTGGACTAACACGTTTATCGCCAAACTCTATGATTGCGATTTTTATTTTATGTACACAGGTGGTTATGCAAACACAGAACTCAAAATGGTCAGTGTTGAGTATGAATACCGTTACAGAAATGTTCCAAGCCATCTCATCTTCTTTATTTTATTTATGGGTTACTATTGAAGACGTTGTAACATGTTGTCTCGCTCTAATCTACTTACATATCCTTCAGGTTGAATTTCAATAATGTGAACTACCTTTATTCATTGTATTAAATCTCCTTGCAGGATACAACTCAGCAATGCTTCACAGAGTGTTAACGAAGCTGCGTCTAGTGTATGTCCGTATGTGGTTCAGTGTGGTAGTTGGAGCGTTATGTTTCAGCCCATTGTTGAGCGGTGTAATCTCATTAGTTACTGTTATATACACGGGACTGTTTCTCTCGTTCACGTTATTATATCAGGTTTGTATGAGTTCTATTTAATGTATTAGATTCGACCCAATAAATTGTTATAGTTGCAAAGTAGATTGTAAGCCACTAACAAGTTTCCAGCAAGTTTTAACATTTCCTAATCGTGTTGTTAGATGAAGACGTTCGGTCGTTACCACAACCTATCATAAAAGAAAGAGTATTAAGTCCCTTCAATACCAACGTGACAAGTTCTAAATCCATGTAGGTTACAATTCCTATCTTTAGATGAGAAGTGGATTCATTATAAATTGCATTAATGAAGATTGTGTGATATGAATAGCTCTTTCTGTAAGGTTTCAAAAACTGTTCGTATATTTATACCTGTGAAACACTAAACACCAGTTTTTTCAGGTCAATAAGTACTGGTGGCAAAGCTGCATGTACTGCTTTTGGATAATAGTGATCGTATATTCAGTTATAAATGTAACATTTTTATACTTGATGACCTTGTTATATCGATATGAAATTAAGGCATTGATGCCCGTTTTTATGAAAATGTAAGTGTGTATCCCGAGTTGTCGTCTTTGTTCAGCCTATCTTCTATTATTTTTATGAGACATTTCGTTTGAATTAATATTGGAGTGTTGGTTTAATTAATGATAGAAGTAAAATAAAATGTTCGCACAGTTGACATTACAAAGAAATGCTAAATGTAGTAAATATATAATAGGTACTCATTATCATTATCATCAGTCTATCTCAGTCCACTGCTGGACTTAAGCGGCCCCCAATGAACGCCATCGCACCTGTCTCGGCCTGTCGTATCCAGCATCTGCCTGCAGCCTTTCGCGGATACTCTCGATTAATTTAAATTAGGTAAAGATGATAGTGAGGTCAGTAGCTTTTATGGATTAGTCAAATCGGAATAGCAAATAGCTAACATAACTATCTTCTTTTGTATGTACCAAGCAATACGTATAGCAACTGATCTTATCATTACAGGTTATTTTATGGATTAAATACTAAATCCGAAAAGAATTCGTTTGGGATGTTATTAGGTCCTACGATCGTAATCGTCGCCACCAACTGGCAAATTCACCATTGTCATAAGGAATTCCTGGAATGGTTGCAGTCCTTTGACAAGTAAACACAAGTGGTTCCTTTTTAATTTTTGAGTTTACCAAATAATGTTAGATAATAAAATAAATAGTAACAGAACAAAAGAATGAAACTGATATCATGATATTTGTTTTTATATTAGTTGAACATGTATTCCATTGTATAAATAAACGTTTATCAAAGTCGCTTTAATATCTACTCTGGTGCAATAATGTTCATGACACATTCGGTGCGGCACTAAACATATTTGTCCTGCACGCGACTTTCTTTTAGTGTGAAGCAGATTTTTGAAGACTTTACACCAGTACAGAGGGCTTTCTGTATGAAATACTTTCAGTACAAGAGAGATAAACATACGTAAATATTGCTTGCCTAAAATACAAACGGATTTACTAGCCAAAGACAATCTGAAACAGATACAAAAGAAATATTTCAGCTCATTGAAGAAATATTTACTCTGGATGGGCATCGAACCCACAACCCTGGCTCAGCAGTTAGGTCCACCAACCACTGGACCAACGGGCTAGTCTCACGTTTGCATTAAATACATGAATAGTGGCATTTTCGAAATATTAACGTGAGAAAAATGTTACAGACATCCAGAAATACAGCAAGACCTTGAAGGTGTCAAGACCAAAACAAATTTTGATGATGAGGTTAGATTTGGCCAATTATTTTATCGTAGAATATAGTAGAGTACATATTAAACACATTAAACTATACCATTGCAAATAATAACTGAGAGTTGATTACATATCTTTTTAATGTTAACCACACTTTTTTATGCTATTTGTCATAACGTATTACTAGATATCAAATTCTGTCGCAATAAATTAGCCCAAAACAAAAACCACTAACGAAATTCTTTCTTATTTATAATAGAAGGTTACAAATTTAACAATTGAAGAAGAACAAGATACTAAAGATGAATTGAAGTCCGATGAAATCACAAATAACAGAAAACATGTGGTTGATGAGGAACGAGTAGAAATTGAAACAGACAGTGATTTTATAGACACTGCTCCAGATATTAATCCGTCAACGACACAGTAAGTGAAATTTAAAAAAAGAACTTCAATATGTATAAAAGGTCTTTCTATTTTTAACCGCTTCGTAAGTCTCCTAATTAGCAGTTGCAAACGCAACTGCTAATTAGGAGATCCTCGGTTCGACTCCCGGGTCGAGCAAAGAATTTTTAGGTTTTTCTAACTTGAAATTTTCATTACTAGCAAGAATCTGGATTTTTACCCTGATTATTACAATAGGCTACTCCGTATTTCATGATGTTACTCAAAAAATAACTGGCGAATTGCGAGAACTTACTCCGATCTGCCGATTTGGGTTTATGGTCGTAATAATGCTATATTAGTTTATTTTTAATTGTTTTATACATCGAAACCTATGTGCCCGTTGTCTTGTAGTCTATACCAGATGACATATCTTTTTTTCTAACCCTGTCTTCAAGAACAACCCCTGTCATAGACGGGTTTTTCTCGCAACTTTCCACAATTATAGCTGAAGTCAAAACTCCGAAACATTGGACTTAATTGCGTGGACTTAAAAGTTAACAAAGGAAAGTACACGGCAAAAATGCCTTAAGGGCTGGACATGTTATCACTAATCATCTTCCTTTATCACGACATCTATAAAAGTTCTCTTTCATGCATCTAGCACTCCTTGTCGGTGTTTTCACCTAACATTTCATTCAATGTTTCCAGGGGACCTGTACAGTGTGATAGTATCCAGGATTCGGTGGAACCCCAAATAGGTTCAGATAAAAAGCGGGCAGCTTCGAAATGGCCTTTGCAAAAGTGGATAGACACTGCTTTTGCTATTCTCGAAATGCATCTGAACAAGATAACTTTTTGCATAATTATGTATATTTGTATTATCGAAGTAAGTACTTAAGTTTTCGTTTTAGATCCTTAACAAAAAAAAAATCGTAAGAAACGTTGGTTTGCTTTTCGTTTAAATTCGATTATTAGGGGGTGTTTGAGTGCATAAAAAATAATATATCAAGTGCACTTTGATAGTTTCGAGGTTATTCCCATCGAAGTAGTCAGTTTAAAAGTGGAATTACTTAATCATTTAACTGCCTCGTTGGTCCAGTGGTTGCAAGCGCGACTACCGATCGAGAAGTCCTGGGTACAAATTCCGATGTATCGGGAACTATGGGATTTTTCTAAATTAGAATTTTTACAAGTGACTCGGAGTCTGGAATTGTGCCCGGTATATGACAATAGGCTCACCACCTATTCCATGGGACTTAAACAAAACTGGTGCAACGCGGGAGTGTACTACACTCCTCTGCCTTCCCCTTCGGGGATCATAGGCGTGATGTTATGTTTTTTTTTACTTAATCTTTTGAATTGAAGCACAATACCTGATTTGGTAATAAGACACTTAAATCTGGAACTGTGCAGGGGAATTCTATTTGACCTAATTTCTTAAATGATTCAAATACATTATTTTACGACTACCTTTATTACTTTTCAGGTATCATTTCTCAATGTGCCGATAATGTTAGTAGTATCATTTGCATTGTGTTTAAGTTCTGGAAAACAACGTTATTGCATACTTTTCCTGTCATTCTACACCAGCGCATGTATACTTGCGAAGATGAATTATCAATACAGTTATCTGTTTTATCAGGAATTCATAGAAAATGCTAAGAAGGTAAAAAATGTTCTAACTATTTTAAAACGTTCAAAATTATACTAGGATATTTGCTTGTACTGATTTATTGTCAATAATAATAATAACAATATAACAATGACGGGGCAAAACAAATTCATCAACATCTTGCACTCTAATATAAACTTATAGATACCAAAACTCCTCACAATAAATATTTATCAAAGAACGTCCAGGAAAATAACATAGCCAAATTATGTTGGGATCGAGACATTGTTACAGACAGAATGATCAAACGCAATAGCCTTGACATAACTCTCATTGTAAAAAGCACTTGCTTAGGTGATATCTCTATTCCGAACACTGAGGACCTTAAACGAAAACTTTACGAACAATTCAAAAATACCACTCGCTGATGCAATGAAGGAGATGGGCATCAAGATTATATTATTATCGTACCAATTATGCTTTCATCAACGGGCGTTATCGCAAACAATTTAGACGAATCTTTAAAGGCGCTACAGCTGCGAGTCAATCTTGGCAGAATTATAAAAATGTGCAATGTTACATACAGCCTCAATAGTGAGAGGATTTTTAAATATATCAACAGCAATTAGCAGATGTTACAATCTCTGAGAACCAAGTTACTAGGCGCATGCCCGTACTTGGCCGTTTGAGCAACTATGTATCGAAATTAGCAGCGAGCCCGCCCGCGGCCGCGGTGCGGTACGAAGTGAGCGGAAGATTAAAAAAAAAGTAGGGCATTTTTCGTGAGTCATATTACATATTGTAGGAGTGAAACCATTTTAATTATATTTCGAAAAAATATGTATTTAAAATTTTATTCACAGTACGGAACTATCTACATTAATGTAATAAAGCCGAAGAGTAATAGTTTGTGTTGTTTTTCAAACGCGCTGATCTCTAAAACTATCAGAATTGAGAAATTCTCTTAGTGTATTATAAGCAAATCCATGAGCAACGCTATGGGCTACCAACAATGATGCTACGAACTTTAGATGACATTAACTATTAATATTTGTAAAGTATGTTAATAATAACGGTTAAGTAAAGTAAGTTAATAATAATAATAATAACGGTTAGTAATACATATGTACATGTTATATAATGTACTTGAAAAGTATTGAGTTTTAGTAGACCTGGAAAAAGTCAAAGGCACCTTATATCACCATATATTTTAAAACAGTCTCCCGCTGCGTCTATCTGTTCGCGATAAATTAAAAATTACTGAACGAATTTTATGCTGTTTTCAACAATAGACAGAGTAATTCAGAGTGAGGAAGGTTTAAGTGTACGAAAAGGCACCTGGCAGCTTTCACCGGAAACGCTTAATCAATTGCTATTTCATGTTTAAAATACTAATACTCGTACATGACGAAAACCTCTTTAGACCAGCCTACTCAGTTTGGAACGCTGACTTTAAGTGGCTTGTTTAGCGGTGTTGTGGAATACCAGTGCACCAACACTGGCGCTCCACAACTGATATCCGCAGCCCCCTTTTATTATCGAACGTCCAGACGTATGGCGGGATAACATCCGTTTCAGTCAAACGTTAATTTAACGAAGACGAAGCCATTTTTTTCTTCGTTCCTGATTCGGACGGCCAAGGAATGGAACACCCTGCCTGCGTCTGTGTTTCCCGCAAACTAAAATATAGGGCTTTTCCATAGTAATGTGATTAGGTACTTACTAGGCAAGCATATGACACCACAGCCCACACTTTTGCTTTCCATCGGGCAGGGTGTGGGCAAGTGCTAGCCTATAGTAAAGAAACGATTTTTTTTTAATGTGCTGTAAACATAATACTGGAGTATGTTCTTGTATCTGCGCCGAGTCGGGGCGAGTCACCATTAATTAATAAAACTACATATAATCCATTATAGCAGCCAGTATTTTACTTTTGAACCTCCATGGCTTAAAATCATTTTGAAGCATATTTTATTTATTTAATAAAAGTTTTGCCTAAGCCGCACGAGAAATTGCGACATCTAAACAAAATTTTAATAATAAGGTATTGTGAGAGATGTTATCTCGCGCGTGTTAGAATATCTCGAAATACCTTAAGGTATATAAATAAATACGTACCGCATCAAGATATGTCAATATTTTTTCTACCCTAGCTCACTTCGTAGGTACTAGGGCGGAGGTGGCCTCTCTACTAATTTGGCTATCTATAAGGTGTCTATACTGCTCTGTAGATCGAGTGATCGAATACCGGGTCGGGTATTATTGGATGTTCTAACTTGTACTTTTTAACTTAGATTTTATTCTAGAAATTTCTAGGAGTGGCTGGCAGTCTGGCTCTATGTAGATAATTATTGCATCAATACGGCTTACATGATTGGATCTTTTTAAATAATTATCGTAAATTCGTTTTCCAGTTTCTTTTAGGTACTGAAACTAGAACTAACGTAATCAACGTCGGAGACAATGTAACACAGGAGCTGATATTAATTGCATCCAAATTGAAAAAGGACCTTAGCCCAAATAACACTAAGCACATTGATGCTATCGAACTACTAGAATCTGGTTTCGATTTACCATCACATTTAAAGAAATGGGCCTTCTTTAGCAATTTACGCATCATTCAATATAATATTGCATTAGTATCATTATTTACTTTTCATGCATTTGTTACGCATAGGCAAAATGGTCTCAGGTGAGTTGTTTATTATGTTACTGGTAACATTTGGATATTCCCGTGTTTTCCTTATGTTATGGAAGTTCTCATTGGGCATACTTGTTATTGGGTTGAGCGTTCATTTCCGCTTTACATATTTCGAAACTACGGTCCACTTGACATCAAGATAAGTCTAGTGGATCAAGTCTTAAAGTTTTGTTGCTTATTGTATCTGCCTCTCATACCTTACTATGGTTAAAGTACGTACATATGTGCAACATGCAACAAAGCTTGGAGATAAAACAGAACAGAATAAGAGCAAAATTTTACAGAACACTGTCACCATTATTAATTTTGATTATAAGACTCAGCGAGGTTGGCATTGTCTGCTAGCCTTTTTATATAATTTTTAATGATAGACATATATGATACTCGATGCACTCTGCCTACGTAAGTTTAATGTAACTGTAAATGGAGTACGGTGACTAACAAGTGATATATTCGCATTCGCACATTCGACCAGCATTTTAGTTACTGCATTTATAACGACAGTGATAGCCTAGAGGTTTGAAATTCGACCTCTCACTCCGGGAGACCGGGTTCAAATCCTAGCGCCCACCTCTTAAAAATGTGCGTTTTAAGTTTAATATATCACTTATTAACGGTGAAGGAAAACATCGTGAGAAAACCTGCATGCCTTAGAATTAAAAAAAAAGAAAAAAAAAAGGTTTCTAAGTTGTGTGAAGTCCGCCAACCCGCACTGGGCCAGCGTGGAGAACTACGGCCTTAACCCTCTCAATATGGGAGGAGACCCATATTCCAACAGTGGAATGTCTAACGGGTCGATTAAAAAAAAAAAAAAACATTTCCATAAATTTGAGTCTAGAAGATTAAAATGCATTTTTTGAATCATTACAGTGTATCAAAAAACGGTGTTGATAACTGAATTATTGATACAATTAACTAAAATAAAGAAATGTGAAAAAATATGTATAAAATGTGGATGAGGAAAATAATATAAAATATTAAAGGCGGCATGCCTTTCTTGGAAGAAAAAAGGCACATTTCTATGTAATTAAGTAGAATATTATTTAGTTGGAACGAGTCGAGCAAGGAAAAGTAGCTGTCTCCCTAATTAAAGGCATATCTCTGTCACAGTGTCTTTGAATAAAGGCTGTGATAATTTAAAATATCTCTTGTTAGTAGACACCGATTACAAGATCAACTAGGTGCAAACTAGAGATATTAATATCATCATCATCATCAGCCCACTCCCGTTCACTACTGGACATAGACCTGTCTAATAGCACGCCACTCTTCGCATCCAATCGCTACCATCCACTTTACGTATATTGTCACTCCACCTAGCTTGAAGGCGTCTGAAGGCGTGAAGTGTAATGATAGCTATTAATAAGCCTTTCAATGAATAGCGTAAGACTGTTATATTTAACAAAGTATCTGCAAACATGGACAGATATGAACGCAGTCGGCTATTGGATCAGTAAGCAATTGTGAATGACATCGACAGAAATACTGCAGATCTTAAAATTTAGGATAGTGTAAGACAAACAATATTCAGAAATGTGTCTGTGTTTAAACATGTAAGTACTCGTAATCTGTCCCAATTCAGAAGTTAGATTTCTCCACAGTCTCGCACTTAATACCAAAAATATTTGGCACTTAATACCAAAAATATTTGGCACTTAATACCAAAAATATTTGGCACTTAATACCATAAATATTTGTCCATCGTGGCAGACTATGGCCTTAATTCTCACTCTCTCGTCATTCTGAGAAGAGCTCCGTTTCCAACAGTGCAATATTAAAAGAGGATAAAAATGACGAGGATAATGAATGATACCATTAATAAAAACAAACTATACATACTCTAAGTTTTTAAATACGTGGATCATAAAACAAAAATATAGCTGTACGCTTCGTTTGCGATAAGGTGAGTGCTTTGCCTGTAACGCTTAAGAGCTTGCTATGAATTTATTTTATTAAGAGACTCGCTGCGACCTTCGCGTGAAGCATTGTAGACTTTAGTTATAATTTCATAATCAACATCGATAGCTTTATCTTAGTTCTCCGTTAATTCTATATGTTATTACTTATTAAATATAAAATGTTTAATCTTAAGAGCATGAGAATTTTCTGCTTTCAATTTTACGGCGACATGCCATCATCACATTTATCAGAATCATCATCAAAATGTCATCAACATTTCTGGGTTTCATAAGTTTTGGATATTAAGCGGGCAATATTCTAATAAATAATGTACAAGTCAGTCTTGGTCCAGTCAGTATGTTTCCGTAATATTTCTACATGACCAACATCATACACCGTGGTCATCGTGCAACAAAACGTGTTTTAGCGTATAGCTACAAATATTTATTTACGAAGCGCTTTTATGCATGTGATCTTTACCTAAAAATGTATCATTATTTTCTGCGATCCCCAATCCGCGTACCTCGTGTAGGGATTATGAGCAAATGACCACTCAGGGCGTGCCTATGTCCAGCAGTGGACTTCAACAAACTGAGTATAATGATTATTATTATTAATCCAAAAAAGTTGCACCAACAGCGCGATTACTATCACAGTTAATAGTAGAGTTCATTATGCAAAGTAAGTAGATAAGTGTCATGCCAATTAAAGGCGCAAACAAAACAAATAAACATGAGAAAACAGTACAAAAGAACCACGCCGAAATTGGTAATTAAATTAGACAACAACCATGGTAGAGCGTATGAATCATTTTAGTGAATGTCGAAATATTTAATGTGAATTCCCTGTGAGTACTATGAAACATACGTAGGTCGCAAAAAATTGAGAAGATTTGAGCGTATATCAACAAATAGATACTTATTTATAAATATGATGGTATATGTATCTTTTTGTCAATGATTTAATTGTCAGATATTCCATAGGAACAAAATCAGAAACACGAAACTAGTGCTTTAGCGGACGGTGTATGAACTACATTGCAAACATTTGCTTGCTCACTTACTATAATATTATCTCACCACTTCGCCCGGTGTATGTAAATACCTGACAGAAACCAAATATTGGTACACAACAGTGAATTAATTTCATCAATTTTCAACTCTTAACTGATTAGCATAAGATCTCCATGATGATCTCAATAGAATTATATAAATTGCCAGATAATGTATGTCATGTTTGGGGAGATGTCCATTATGCAGCAATGTGGTTCATTAACAAGATCACCATCTATATCTACCGCAAGATCTGGATATCATAAAGTTTAATATTTATACTATTTATACTGTGGCACAGTAGGTTCT
>DWJK01003200.1:0-13443 GCA_018248815.1 Croniades pieria auraria
GGGCTATGCTCGGTGTCTCTCTGAAGGATCGAATCCGAAATGAGACGATCCGGCAGAGAACCAAAGTTATCGACATACCCCGAAGGATTAGCAAGCTGAAGTGGCAGTGGGCTGGTCACATCTGTCGCAGAACTGATAACCATTGGAGTAGAAGTGTTCTGGAGTGGAGACCGCGTCTTGGCAAACGTAGCGTAGGACGCCCTCCAGATAGGTGGAGTGACGATATACGCAAAATGGCTGGCAGCAGTTGGATGCGACGAGCCGAGGATCGAACTCAGTGGCGTGCTATTGGAGAGGCCTATGTCCAGCAAGGGACGGAAATAGGCTGATAATGATGATGATGAATGATGATGTTAAGCATGGATTTAATCAAATCGTTTTATGTAAGTCCCCATTACTTTGCTCAATTAGCGTGCAGTGTTAATAATATTAATATTGACGCTCAAATATTTCAACATACAGCAAAAATTCTAAATGAATTTGTAGAATCATTTTTACATTTGTTTGGAATCAACATACATTAAACGAGGTTGCCTGTGGCAATTTTTGTAGCGATAAAATCGCAAATCGCACGCGATTCAGTTGTGGCGCTGTCGCAAGTATACCTTCTTGGAGGTAGCACGCATTTGCGTCGAGACAATAGGGATACAGTACCGATACTGCAACTCAATTTATCAAAGCCAGTGCTTATTTTATCCGATATCGCCTAAAACAGTCGCGCGTTGCGAATGCGATTAAACCCCAAGAGCAACGAGGCAGTCGCGCCTTCACGAAACGCTACTGTATTATTCTCATACAATATTACTACTCAAATTATGTCACGGAAGTCCTTTTATGTGTTTCGTTACGACAGACATCCTGTCGCGCAATATAATTTATTATAAGTTACATAATGATGGTAATGGAGTCGATTGCATATGTTACGCTTATAAATTATGACATTAAACCCTATTAGAATCTGAATAATTTAGTATGTTGAGCAAGGAATCGTGTCGTTCCTAAGAAGTACCTCGATGTAATTTAATCGATTTACATGTACATCCAGATTAATTTCATTTACGTATGTACAAAATTTCAGTGAGTTAACGAATCTCTAATAAATAGTCTATCTATTTTATCTATTTATTTTATTGTCAAAAATTGTTATTTTAAAGAGTTTTTATAAAATTTTTCTTTCATAATACATAAAATACTATGTACTAAAGTCGACCACCAATAAAAAATGTCATCCAATGAAAAGACGTGCTAACGAATGTGAAAATCGTTGTCTAACTAAGTGTTTATGCAACTGTTTATTTTATTTCATTAAAAATACATATAACAGGAAGGGCGAAGCAGGGTTGGGCTGGGGTTGTTCTCAAACAAGCTCTCCTGAAACATAACAGACGGTGATATATATTTAATTAACACGACTTTCAAAACTGAAAAAGATTCTATTATTTCAACGTCAGTCCGTTAATGATAGTTACGTAAGACAAATTATTTAAATATTGTAAATCAACAGCCGATATGGTTACGGAGAGATTTTTGCTCCTGGGACAATGGGTTTGTAGACTACGGCGCGAAAACAAGTTGCGGCTCGGAGGGCGTGCGCTATGACAGCCGCGAGCAGACGTGTGGCAGACGCCGCGCGGAAAACTTGACTTATCGAGGAGCCCACACACATTCGCCGCTCGCCGCGCTTTGTCGTGAATATTAGTGCTCACTACTGTACAAGATAGGCTTTGGCAAACCGTCAATATGATTTTGGTAAGTTTAATTAAATGTTAATAATCAAAAAACATCCTGAAATTAATTAATATATTTACACAGTTATTTTGTAATGTAACTATGTAATGTATTGTAACTACAAAGTAAAAATTATTTCGAACAGAATTAAATTAAATATTTTTCTATTAAATGAGTATTGTTGGTGTATATATGGCATTCGAATAGCAATCAATTTTCTTAATTAAAGCCTATTGTCTAAAAAATACAGACCGCTGTAATAACTAGGATCACTGACCTGGGTTAATTTTTAAAATTACTTTGTTACCAATTTTATTTTAAAATCACTCCACAACACTGTAAAAGATTTTACATGCGTGCAAAGAATATTAAAATGTCGGCCCCAGATCAAAATTCACAGTGCAGACATCAACGCGCTACGTTAAGTTACGCTACTGTTGTCCTTTATTGTGATTAGACTTCTTACTACTCTCTTTTAAAACGGACACACATAAGAAGATTTATGAACAGTTGCATATATCTAGATGTATATGTTAATCGGTTTCGTATCGCATTACAATACCGTGCCGTAACGTAGGTATATCGTCAATCATCGTGTCGGCTCGCTGAAGAAGAAATGTCTTTCATTAATCATATCGATAACGTCGTGTTTCCGTAAAATTGGTGGTATGGATGCACAAGGAAAGAAATATTAACACTTTCACGTGTTTTATGTGTCGATGACCAGGCGTCCGCGGGTCTCCAAGGCAAAGATTAGCCCACGCATCCGCTGCCTGCCGTGCATCAACACCATTAGTTATACGATTTCCCTGGATTTAATATTAACGTGTGATCCCACTTTTTAAATAGATGTTTATGTACTGTACAATTTTGCTCTTACTAATTACAGATCGAAGTTTTTTTTCCACACATAAAAAAATCGGTGTGTGAAACTTAGTGATATTTATTAGTAAAAAAACTATACTCATATCAGATACCAAACTAATTTCCTTATTTTCGTTAATTAAAGTACCTGCACATGTGTTTATATACGAATATTTTCGGTTACAAGGAAGAATTGAAATATAAAAATCAACAAAAAAAATTTCATTAACTTATTATTATTTGGAAATCGTTTGGGATTCTTTGATATAATATTCTGAATTCAATGAATGTCACACGCGAAAAAGAAATGCTTTGTGGGTTACCGGCACGATGGAATTCTAATTAATATACTCGATTAAGCACAATAATAATTACAAGTTTAATTTTTAACGTCAGGTTTTTTACAAAACTGAATTGTGAAAATAAGGTACGGTTTCGGAAATAAACAGCATTTCGGGTGCAGGATCAAATACGTTACTTCATTAATTAACGGCCCCTTCTGCATTTGAATTATGAAACTTATCGATTAACGCAAAACGCAAAGAAAAAAAAAACTTATCGATAAACGCAAAAACGCAAAGCAAAATGCTTTTCGTTGTCGTAATCTATACATATAATAAAACTGTAACAGATCGTCTGCACCTACATGGCAAATATATTTAAAAATTCATAATGGGGTGCCTTTATATACGCGAGAGAACCCAAAACAATGTTTTTTTTTTATTTTGTCTGTATTTCTGTGCACGTTAATCTCAGAAACGGCTTATCCGGTTTGAATGTAGTTTTCAGGATTATGTTCTGATGAGCTTCACTTAACATTTAGTGTTTTTTTCATTTAAATCGGTTAACAAATAAAGAAGTTATTTCAATTTATTTTTTCAAAACTTACGAAATCTACATCTACGAAGTCGCGGGCTAGTAAAATAATATTATTACTGTTTTGTCGTAGGTATTTTAATGGTATGTTTTGGCTGAAATATGAATTTGTTACTGCTTGTAACGGTAACCGATATTGTTGGCCTGCAAGCTCTAATAACATGCGATTATAGCAGAGTATTATCACGTTCTTACAGAAATTTAATTAACTTAATGTATGCACTGCTCAGATGTTTTTAGCTTTAGCTGGATTGTGGTCGCTTGCAATTATTTGAATTATCATGTTCTTGCCGCTGTCTATGTACAGCTGTGTTTATTTTGCATATTGAAAATTTTTTTTGTTTAAAATTATTTAACTGTATAACAAACGATAAAATAACGCAATGACTTTTCTGTTCATTGCATTGTAAGCGATAACTTTTTTCTACATGCAGTTATTTTCCGATGTTTTCAACCATCGTATATCATACTTTGAGTTTTTCTTATACTTACACATTAGTCGATTTAGGTGTTTTCGACAATAGCTCCTTGTATTTATTTCACATATACCTTAACAAATGAACGAAAACGAACTTGGACAAATAGAGATAGTATAATAAGTATGTTTATGTAAATTGTAACAGATTATTAAAATATTATACGACTCTGTGCGTACGTTACAATTTTGAGACGCACGAACCTGAACCAGTTTAGTGCAGTTATTTGTGATAGTAACATGATTATTTTAAACAAATCCATATAAGCATCCGAATAGCCTACTACTACGTACTGATGCGGAGCAGAGCGTGGGCATCAAATCGCCCGTGGCGCCACTCGGTCTGCGAGCCCGCGTTCCCACGCCTCCGTCTCAGCGCTCGGCTCTCGCATCTCAATTCCAAGTTTTATAAATAAATGCTTCAAAAACTTTCACTGCCAAGTAAATAGATAGGTACCAGTTTTTGGAGTGCATGAATAATTATTTATTATTCACGCAAAAGCTCGTTATGATCCAACGTGTAAGCGTTGGCTAGACGGGCGAGTTCGTAAAGTGTTGAGTGTATTTCCAATATCACAAAATCGAATTCATTGAATTTAAACAAATCGTTAAGAAACTTATATTTTAATAAATGCCTCAAAACAATTTGCTTAACATAATGACACTAAGTCCTCACTGATATTGTGATGTAAAGTTGGTCACATGTCCGAACGGATAAAGTAAAATTTATATTACTAACATGCAAATGTAAGTATACTAATTTTTGACAAATGTTACTGAGATATAGCAATTTAAACTGTTTAACGGTCAGATACAAATTCGATTTGAATTTGCAGTCAGAATTAAACAAAGAATTAAATCGTCCATTTTTATAAAACGGTGATGTTTCTGTATAACTTTTTGTATTGATCACGAGAAACATATATCTTTGTCCTAGATGTTGGTTGTCTGGAAGAGATCGCTCTAAGCGATAAGACCGCCCATTGTCACATGCTTTGTCGTCTTTATTTTTTTTTGTAGTTTTTTATTTATGTGGTGCGCAATAAAGAATTTTTGTATTGTATTGTATTGTATCTTCGATATAGCATATTATGATATAAATGCAAAAACATGAAACTAAGTTGCGATTGCAGTCGGGATGCAGCTAGTTACATTGATGTGTATGTGTGTATGTACAGAGCGGCTGCACTGAGGCCTAACGGAATCAGTGTCAAAGACAGGTTCGGAGGCAGTTTTATGTCACGTCCATTGTGAAGTTGTAACTACCCAACACGCTGGTAAGAGTTATCACTGAATGTAGAGAGTTATGTCACTTGTCTTGCTGATGAACAATTTTGGTTCCAACTTTTATAAACTTAGCGCAGCCAATAAGTACTCTTTCTTATCTTAATTTTCTAACAAATAATTATCTCTTATTTATAGCTGTCACTTTAATATTAAGTGAGTAGAAGCATATGCTAGAATTAAATCATTTTATGGTCAAGAAGCTCTAGTATTCATGATCGCTGAGATGTGTGACTATTTTTTTAATTATCTGCATACATTTACAGTATTATATGTGTGTCTCGAGGGATGACTGCGAAAAAAAAACGTCAGATTTATGATAATAGAGATATTTGTCTCTCTGTGTTTTCTGCCTTCCCCGTAATGTACCTAGCGTGAATTTATTACGATAATAATTGTTATTAACGATATTTTAGGACATCAATATAACGTAATAAATAAATAGCATTGCGATAAAACCTATCGATAATAATTGTTATTACCTGTAGGTAAATATGTCATCATGGCCTATGTCCAGCAATGGACATCGAGAGGGTGACCATGATGATGATGATGATGTAGATAAATAAACGCTACAGCACAAGGCGTTCGGCAACTGTGTCTGTTCGTCCAATCCACATGTACAGCAAACATTTGTCCGGTGCCGCCGACTTTCCATTTCTCATTTTATAAATCTTGTGGCTAAACCAAGCATCCAGTTTTATTAGTTACATCTATTCACCAGTACAGTTGACGTAACCAAATTAATTTTTTACACGTAATAGAATACTGTAAGGTATATTGGATATAAAAATAAACAACTGAAGAGAAAAGAAAAACACTTTATTTTAGTTGTAAAACTGACCTTGGTACGACAGGGTCCAATAAATTATTCTGTATAGTATTATCCATGCGCGCACATATACTTATATACTTGTATATGTATACATATCTTTGTATTTACATACGATAAGAATTTTTGTTTCGAAAAATATATATTTAAAATATATATCACGAAAGGACACCAAATAGTATCTCCGTGCAATACAGTATCCATATTGACAATAACAAGTAAACGACACTACTCGGCACAGCACTGGGTGGTCGATCATTTCTAACGGGAATATTGTCGAGTGAGAAAATTCTGGAATTCACTAAGTAACTTTAGATAAGGGGAAACCTGTTAACGACAACGCGTCTTGCCGAAAGTCACATACCGATAACTTATGCACAACATATCAAACGAGAGAAGGGACTCATGACTCATAAAAAAATTGGTGACATATTGGTACAGGTGCTTTTACGATTTATGTTTTACATTTTTTTGCTGTTCGTAGACCTAAAAATAAGTTCACCTGTCATCTTTACTATCAACCTGTCTTAGTCCACTGTTGGATATAGGTCTACCAGGAGGGTTTTTGTCTATGAGCCCCTCGCTGGGCATGCGGTTTGGGGACCGCTGAGCACGGCATCTCGAACCGCGTACGCTGCTGCTCGTCGGCGGTCATGGCATTTAGCCGTGCCGTGGTCAGCCAGCTAACGTTTAATTTCACCTAACAATGTTTTTTTTAGTTTACTACTTAGTAGACAATTACCTGTTTCTAGGATGCCATCGAGTTAATTTGCTCTGGACTTAAATGCGGAAATTCATTTTTAGTAAATTTCTCAGTTCATATATTAACTGATCATGTTAATGATGTTTAAATAACCGATGCGCCGCATTGCTTGCGATTTATCAATTAATTTTCATCAATCAGATTTAAATAACAGATTGACGAAACCAATGCTCAGATAAAACTACTGAAGTAAAAAGAGATATACATTAAGATAATGGCGAGGCCAGATAACCATAGTTGTGTTCCTCTGGATTCATTCAGTCCAATACCTGTTAATTTTACAGGGGTGGAAATTGTATCTCTATAATCAAAATATGATTAATATTTCAGTTTTGTCTACTATAATACCAGAACAGAGTTGCCCCTGTGTCGATTTTACATTTGGAATTAAACTTTCACATTTGAATGATTTTTACACTTCTGTTCTCTTGGTTACCTTTGAAACAAATACGCAATAAAAGTTTTTTTATTGCTGTCTGTAACATGCAGACTGTGATATAAGATAGTGAAAGGATATTTGAAAGAGGGTAAATTAGATGCAAAGAACCATAGCCCGATTCCCGTCATGTAACGTCGGAGTTAGCGATTCGGCGCACGCGCCGCGCGCGGCTTTCACTGCCTCACGTCCGGCGTATCCTGGTGCTCTAATCTATGTTTCAGACACATGTTACATGTACGAATAACTATTTAACTATTGTTATAACAGCTATTTAGAACATGGCCTTCGCTTTCTTTAAGAAGTCTTTCTTTTATTCTACTTCGTAGGTTAACAGGAACAACGAATTGCCACTGGTGCTTAAGGCAAAAGACTGGTTTTACAGGACAGAAAAGTATTTGCTTGGCGAAAATTATAGGCTTTTGTTTAAATATTTCCATCCAAAAAATATTTCCACAAATTTAATTGGCCATACTGTTGTATCTCCCCATCTATCCATATTGAAACACTGGTTGAATCCACGCCAACTACATTTTACGAAGAATCTGAAGAACTTCAGTTGCAGAGGACGATTCCGGAAGACGTGAAAGGGTTGCAGCTGCATAGCGAACTTATACATTACCGAAGAATTCAATTTAGTCAAACAAAATATAAGACAAAAAATTATCGTATTATACTAATAACACATTTTGTAAAATATCGGATAAAACAATGCACGCTGAAGCGTTATTACTTCAGCCCGAGGGCGTTCTCGTTAACATACTTATTTAATCATTACCAACCGAGCAATATCTACATTTTTTCCGTGAGGAGCGATCGAGGTCAGACATTTCACGCACATAAACAAGGAGGATGGTTATAATATTAAATTAGCTCGTCTTTCTTCCAGCCGCCCGGTATTTTAACAAGCGACGTGCCCAAAACCGTCTGACAAGCCACCGATGCTCTAATTGTATGAAAACCGCTGCGAAAATTCGGCTGCCCGTCATTAAGGAATGAGACCGCAATATTTTATGTCCGACACTTACTTTAGCAACATTGATTGCGCTTTAGCTGTACTTACTCTTCGTATTATTACGAAATTCTTAATCTGGCAGCGAATTTTATCAAAGCAAAAGTCATTGTAGTTTACTGAACGTTACTACTATTATGGGAGATATTTCGTGTATTGTAATGTACTGAAACTTTTGCAGAGGACAAGCGGAACATGGATTGTCCTCGTGGTTCCTCTGCTCCACTTCGTAACTGCAGAGCCTATTGCATTCGGTGCGTTTTTTTCAATTTCAATAATACATGGAACTTTAAATTAAATCAAGACAATTTATATTTTTTGTATGTAATCAAATTGTATTCCTAAAAAACATTTATTTCTCGGAAATATTTTTATATAAAGCATATCAATTATTTCAGATGCGGTAGAAAATTCAAGCCCTAGTTTTGTTTCCATTTTTTCCCCGAGAATGGATTTTGATCAATGGAAACCTCTAACAGGACGAGGCGACCCTCTTCGTAATGACCCTACGTATGATTATGAGCCACCAGTACTCGAGCGAGTTCACTACTGGGCCGATGAAGCTCGTCTTGAACGTGAACACTATCCCGAAAGGAAATCCGAAGTGTTAATGCTGGGAGTCTCTTCTCGCAAACCAAGTGTAGTGTCTCGACCACCTGCACCACCAAGAAAGCTTCAACGACCCCAGTCTTCAAAATACGAAGATTTTACATACAAGTTTAATGAACACTACCCAATGACGATATTGGTACCTCCGCCCCCACCGCCGCCAGGTCATAAACCGCCACTTTATATTATTACAGAAAATAAATTACCCGTTCCTACTTCGCCAATAAAAATAACTGAATCTACGCAAAATCCGAGAGACGAGACAATCAGTCCGTCTCTTGTAACTTCATATGCTCTACAGGAATCGAACTTGATCTATCAATCTTCAACAACGAATCAAAACTGGCTCTTCAATTATAATCAAACCAAGAGTTTACCTACCAATGCCATAAGTAGCGATTATGCCGGGTGGGGACCAACAACACCTTTCGATCAAGATGGAGTAATAAATGACACTCATAACTTAATATTTAGTGATCACAAAATAGAACCGAGCAAGGAGCCATATTCATTTTATAAACCAATGCTATCTGAATCACCACCCCCGAGGGTAACGCCGACATCTATACTTTCGCCAACGTTTGTTCTAACTGCACTGCCACCAACTGTATCGTCAAGTATTAAACCACAAGTAACGTTATCGCATACAGAATCCACTTCATACACTTCTGCTGAAACTCAAAGTTACTACGATGATACAACGACGGAAAAAACTTCCTACACATTTCTACCCACTCCCAGTCCAAACTTGAAAACACAACCAAGTATGGCTGATATGTTGAGTCCCATGATGTCCATGCCTTTGGTACCTGATTCCGAAAGGCCTGAAGATAACCTTTACGCTCATGCATCAGAGACAGTACATATTTTTCAAGACCATACTGGAACCAAAGATGTAAAGCAACTAGAAGTCATGCAAACAATGCAGCCTCCTTCGCCTAGTATATCAGAAAGCACAACTGTACATCTTCGGCCTGTTCATGTGAATCCTCATGTCGTCAATAACTTAATACATGATAAACCTGTAACTTTTACGCATGATCCCTACTTACATATGCGTTATACGACTCCTATGTCAACTAGTACATCTATCATAAATACTTCGCAGGATACAGGAACTACTACTGAAGCATCCTCGTTACCAATGTATTTAATAATTCAAGGTCACTCAAAAGTTAAAACTTACGGCTCAAAGACGAAACCTCCAACAAGTTCTTCAGAAAACGAGATCCCAAAGTTAAATACAACTAATGAAGTAAAACATTTACACCCACTAAAGCAGAAAAATACTAAGCATTTTGAGAAAACAGACTTACATAGAGTTGGACGCGCTAAAAATTTGAAATCGTTAGTCGATAACGGCTTAGGTTCTATAGAAATACAGGAAGCTGATATTGGCATTAAATACGACGTGAGCGATGGCAGCGATGTCCCTGTAGAAATTTATAGAAAAGGTATTGTAGATAGCGAAGAGAATAATTATACGTCACTTAGTAAATCCTCAGCGATAGAAAACCGAACCAAGCGACAAATTGACCTTGAAGATTTATTGCCCTTTGATGAGGACACACTAGAGGAATACGTTTATAATTTCTTCAAAAGAAAGCGAAATGAAACCGGAATTACAGGACTGATAGCACAAGCAATAACCAGCGATTCAGCTGCGGCGTTAGATGAACTCGAAGGCGACGATGATGATAATTCTGGAAATCAGGACAGATGAATACAATTCGTTCACTAATTACATTGATAAGAATGCGAATAATCGAAGTGATTGGAATTGTCGTTTAATGAAGACCTAGCACAATACCAAATACTGGTTTCGATTGTAATCGACTTTAGTTACCGCCTACGCCTAGGTACATAGCAAATCGAAAAGAATATGGAAACTCGTCACGGATAGACAAAATTAAAATAAACCTGACTTTCGGGCTAAAAGTTTATAGTATGTGTATAATAAGAGATAATTAATATTATTCCCACCGCAGTGCGTATATATTAATATAGAAATTGGCGTTACAGTAACGTAATATAAGTAGGCTCCATATAGCCATAATGCTAAAGCTGGAGCCGAATATTATTTGGAAAATTTGATATAGGTACTCAATATCAATAGATTCTGTATTATCGTTTTTATTTTTAAATGCTATTGTTTACCGCAGTGCAGTATCGTGAATTTTTATACATATAAAGATAATATTCTCTTCATTACCTAATTTCTAATTTACCTCATTCAATTTACAAACTTACCTAATAATTTTTTTATATCAATGTATTAGTTTTGTACAAATATCTACATGTATCGTGCGAACTTAAAATAATTTTCAGACGCGCGAACACACTTCTTCATGTTTTAAAACGGGGTTTTAATATAAATAAATCAAATTCTCGACATATGATATTTTTATTATATAATGTACATAAACAAAGCTTTATTACATTTGGAACGCAGATAGGTTAGAGCAATTAGGTAAGTGTTATGTAAAATTGTTTAGAAATTAAGTGTTGGCTTGCATTTTAGGTAGGCAGTAAGATTTTAAACCTTTTTTCCTAATTATAAATGACAGTTGACGGACAGACATTAACCTACTGTTCACAATAATTTGAATTAGAATAATTGATGGTAAAGCTACTAAATCCTATTTTAACAATCTTATTCGTGATTTAATGGACATATGGAATATAATCAAATCATTGTGTCGAAATAATTGTTTTGTTGTTTAATTATAGAAAAACATATTTAAAACTGAAACCGTTTTAGAAATTATTTTCTTATTTTTAAACACAATAGGTGTTCGCGATTTCTACGGAGTTCAACATATTACAATGTTTTTTTTACTTAAAAAAATGCATTGGATCAGTTGGTGGGTATTTGTATGCGCGTAATCTGAATTTCTTAATTCAAAATAGCTATCGCTTGCGAGTGCCTCAGAAACAGTTAAAAATTGGTGCTTTATATGTAATTAGTATATTTGTCTGAAATATAACGTTTAATATTCATTATAGTTTAATATAATATGAAGTTTCTAGTTCTGTATTTAAGGAATGCGTAATAATATGCAAAATAATTATATATTTTTTTTCCGGTAATGATTTTTTTATTCTCCTAAAACAAGTTCGATAAATAAACAAGACACAAAGTACAAGTATTGTACTATAATTTGGTATTTATTTTGATGAAATAATTAACACAAACATTTATATTTTTCTAATTATATAGGTATAGATTGAGGCATGTTTACAAAAAAAGATGTATGCGACGCAGCGGACGCGGCCCACTGACACACACTTCTTACCATCCTTTTCGTAGAAATAGACAGAGGCAGCTTAGATAAAGTGAAAGCTGCTTATAAACCGATAAAGTCAACGTTTATTGCAATCTACACAGTTCATAGGAAATCAAGAATGACGAAGAATCTCCAATGGGCTAACGTATGTACATTCAGAGAAGAGATTAAATGTAAGTCCATATAAGTGTACCCAGGGAGAAGACGTAAGCCCACGGCCACATTCCGTTTTTTATTGAAGAAGTGTAAACAATTGGCGGCGGCGCTGCGTTGCACCAGTCCGCCTTGCACAGGCACACTTTATACTCAGCCTCTGCCAATCTGAAATAAAACAATAGTCACGTGTTTTCCGTCATTCTTACTTTTTGTTACTTTATAAAGCTGTGCGTTATGCTTATAAATATTACTAAATAGCATAAGCGAATAAATAACGTTTACTGCGTACCGCTCGTGTTTACAAGTCATAGCTCTGGTCGGGATGGACAGTTCCTGAGGTAGCGAATCTTCCTTAGCCACTTGGTAACAGCCTCTCTGTATTATCCACCGGTGTTTCGCCCGAGAGCTCCACGATCGAACAAAACACATAGCTCTCGCTAAACATGAAAGGGTAGATATAAATGTACGCAGTAGTGACACTGATATTTATTCAAAATCTACCATATCGTCGATATCCAATACAAATATCTTAGAATACCAGTAGCTTCAGTCGGCTATCAAATAATAGATTGCTAATAGTGTTTTGATTGCTAGCCCATTGTTGCAGTTACAGACCGTGGCCACTGAGCCGAGGAGTATGTTCTTGAATTCTCCAGAACAATTATTTGTGTAGTCTTTGGTCTGTCTAGATGTCAAATTAGATGGCCATTTATGATGTCCGGTAAATTTTTTTTATTTATGTATAAAACGCTTGCCCAGCGTGGAATACTATGTGCTAAAACCGCTCAGGAGAGGCCTACGTCCAGCATTTGTCGTAAATAGGCTGATGATAATGGTAAGTACCCTATGTAATGAGCACGAATGCTACTTCACTGTGTAAATTATCAGTTTTCTGGTTACATTGAAAGAGGCTCTGCCTGCTTCGGCCTTATAAGTCTGGGGTCAGTTGTTCCAAGACTTAATATTGTATGTACCTACATATACCACTAGAATCATGCTTTGCACTTTGTTGAATAGAGTTATATTGAATAGATGTTAGATAGAATATTGAATAGATGTTAGATAGAATATTGAATAGATGTTAGATAGAATATTGAATAGATGTTAGATAGAATATTGAA
>DWJK01003201.1:0-13440 GCA_018248815.1 Croniades pieria auraria
ATTCGGGAATTTCTAGTAGTCGCTCGGAGTCTGGATCTGTGCCCGGTGTATGGCAATAAGCTCACCACCTATTCCATGGGACTTATACGTAACTGGCGAAACATGGTGTGCTACACTCCTCTGCCTACCCTTTCGGGGATTACAGGCGTGATGTTACGTACGTTTCATGAACATTCAGAATCGAATTAATGGACATTATTGGCAATGTCCTTGCCTTGTACCTCTCAATGGCACTCTCGGCATTTCTAGGTACTGTCGTACTGATTCTCTCGCTTTACGAAATTAATCAATTTTCCTCTATTAATGCATTCTAGATTTCGTGTCCTCTGAATTTGGACATAGTTCATGTGTGTGATTCATGCCGTTTCACTACCTAATTAATGAAACTAAAATGAGTGAAAAGGGGCGTGTCCTCATAGACTAATAAGAATGCTTTTGACATTTCCAAAACACATATCTTTAGTGTCTGAACTACTTACAAGGTCTTAGAAGAAATGTGATAATTAAATTTTCTAAAATAAAATAACGAAATTCGTAAGAAGTAAAGCAAAGTTGTTTTCCTGCTGCTAATATAAGTAACGACGCAGATAGGAAATCATTTTACGTCGCCTGCAAAATGCCTGAAGGGCTTTGTTTACAAAAAAGAAAAAAATTTAATTTTTTTTCCCTGAGGTTCGACGACTTTTATTTACTTATAGAGTACGGCTTTGCTAATATGGTTATGATCAACGAGACTTACCAGACTGTCTGATTCACTTAGTGTAAAAAATTATAAGAGAATAAAAAATATATTTTTAGACCATTTTGAAGTTCCCGGTACGCAGCTTCACAGTTTTCCGAATTTAATGGTTTTTCAGTATTAAATAAAAATTTTATAATAATTATTGATATCGATATTTTCCATTTTTCTTTGCTGAAATTTAAATGTTTCCTTATTTCATGTGTGCATTTGCAAAATATGTGACTTATATACAATGTTATATCCATTTATTTTAGACTGTAGACAAATTATGAGACAGATTACCTAAATCGAATCATAAGCCGTGGTATTTATTGCCGGGCTTTTGATCAACATCATGATCACATCAGTCCTTAGCATTCTACTGCTGGACATAGGCCTTTCCAAAGGTATGTCATAACACATGGTCCTCCGCAGATATCATCCAGTCGTTTCCATTCGCCATTGTATGGTCGTAGGTCCAACAGGTCAGAGAGCGACCCACAATACGTCTGCCAATTCGCGATGTTGTCAGCTCTACGACATATGTGACAAGTCCAGTGCCACTTCAACGTGCTAATCATTTAAGCAACGCGGGTACTTTAGTTCTCTGTCAGATACTCACCTTTCGAACCTTATCCCGCAGAGAAATGCGGGGCATAACGCTTTCAATAGCACGTTGAGCTCGTGGACTAATCCCAACGTCAGAGTCCACGTTTCTGCTGCGTATGACATAGTTGACTAGACGCACTGATCGAAGACCGTGGTCATAAGACAATGTGGTATAGACTACGAGTGATTCTATAGATAAATAAAGCACAATAAAATTTTATAATTTTTTCACTCACTTCGTATAATAATATCTATTTTGTATCATTATTAAGACATTAAATAAATGTATAATATACATCGTTGTTGATACGGAAATAAAAAAAAACTTCATTGACTATAATAAAACGTAACATCACGCCTGTAATCCCCGAAGACGCAAGCAGAGGAGTGTAGTACACTCCCACGTTTCACCAATTACGTTTACGTCTCACGGAATATGTTGTGAGCACAGTTGTGGCACAGATCCAGACTCCGACTCACTAATAGAAATTCTAAATTATTAGAAAAATTAAATAGTATGTACCCGACCCGGGATTTGAACACAGGACCTCCCGATCGGCAGTCGCGCCGTCAACCAGTCGAATAACGAGGTACCTATAATAAATTATGTTCAGGTTTTGTACTTAAATTTTCCGATGCCTATATTTATAACGAGAAGTAATTAAAATTGTGACCAGTGAGCTTACCACCGACTGATTTGTTTAAAATAAGCAATTCGATGAAGTTATCTGGAAGTATACATTCTAGAAACGGAAATAATATTAAAATTTATCTAAAGATTAAAGCTTCGACTCTAATTTGATTATAACATCAAGAGAAAAATTCGTACTAAGGAAATTTGAAACGAAGCGGGAGGTGTGCGATTAACTTGGTAAAATTAATTTCGGGTTTTGGGGCATCTAGCATATTTAATACCTTCATAAAACCTTACAAATAAATAAAGAAAGAATTTTGCGCCACGCACAGAAAAAACTCGAGCGCGTGATACATACAAGGTATTACGCTACATTTTATCCTGTCACCACAGTATTATCGCGAATATCGGGGCGCACACTGGGTTTCATTTTTAATAATGTATCACACATGTTTCAAGTAAAATGCAATATGTAAATCCAGAGGTAATGAGAGTAAATACCTTCTACTCGTAACACGTTATTATTATTAACGACTATTGATATATCCGCTGGTTCATGTGCTTTGTGACTGAGCACTGAGCCGTGGGTCTTTCGTGACGCAGAAGAAATATTTGTTTGTCATCAGACAAATATTTATACTTACATGCTCATCATATAAATATAAACTCGTTCCATGTCCGGGAGCGAAAAAGGATTTATGCATTTCCGTATGTCACTATAGCACATGCCACGTGTAGTTTTGGGGCAGATAGCTGTGTTCATAAAATATTTAGTATACCAAATTTGAACAATAATTCCTGTGAGCGCATCTGTTGTTCTGCAAACTTCATTATTCTCCACAACAGTTATTTTTTGTTTTGCAATATTTTTTAAATCTGAATCAAATTAGTTCAGCTCGAAATGGAATGTACTTGTCGAGTAAAGGTTTTAGTTTTGCAATCGATCATTTAATTTATATAATAATATATGCTTAATATAAATTAAACTACGTCTATATGGCTATGCTATGCTTCATTTATCGATGATGGTTAAATAGGAGTTGAGAGTTTTCTATGGACAACATTACCCAGTTTCAGCTCAGTGTTGGACATAGGGACTTAGAGCAGGGGGTTTTTGCCCATAACCCCAGGCGAGGGATCAGACGGTCGCCACAGTTTCGCCTGTAGTATAATGGTTTCCCATGGGCAGGTGAGGTTGGCTTGAATTCTGAAGATGAAGCTTGGAATCTCTTACATCCCTTTAATTCTATCTGCCTTGGCATACCATTCCATATTTGGCACTACTTCAAAGTAATTTTTAAATTATTCGAATTTTTGAAGATGTAGATTTCTTCTGAAAAGGAACATGAAAATTCTGGAGATATAAAAGTTAATTTTCTTTCAATCCCATAATCGATCGTGAAAACATACCCTACAAGAAAAACTTATAAGAATAACCGATAAATGTGGTTCGGTAATAAGTTCTTGAAAAATATATGTAACGTGTCATGTTGTTTTGACATGAGATGAAAATAATACAAATTCATGACATGAGTAGCTATACTGATTTTTTTACTTCACGAAACGAATGGGTTCGATATACTAAAAGATCTACGTAAAGTACTCATACGTAAAAAAAATTCTATGCTCAGTTTCAGAGTGTTTGTCTTCACAAGTGATCATAACACGGACAAAGCAAGGAACCCTTATGACATCTAACATATTCATAAAAACGGTTCCAAAGTTTATTGTTAATCGTATAATTCTCTTGCGTCCATACGTTGTCTCAAAATGCAAGAAGAGTCTCAGAAGTAACGAGATTAATGTCTGATTTGTTAATTGCAAATTTTAATGTATGCACACATCTACGTCGTATTTTCTTATGTATGCCTAAGGTATTGAGCTTCTCGAGTTCGATTTTCACTTAAACAGGTTACTAATATATAACTTGACAATTTGTAAAAAGGACGATTTCTGAAAACAGTTGAAATAACACTTATTTGCAAATAAGGAAGTCATAACTTTTGACATTGCAGAGTTGCTGCGTGTGACTGTTAAATTGTCAATTTAATTATGTCAGTAATAATTAAGCCTCAAAGTCATTGACAGATTACAACAACCCCCGAACACTTCTAACCGAAAACTCAGCCTAGTTAATTGAGCTTAGAGAGTTTGGCAATTAATTGAATTTTAAATAATTATATAAGAATATTTTAGACTAATTTTGATGGAAATAGAAGCGACGGTGGAAACTTGTGAAGCTCGCACCCAGTGGATATGGCTTACGCGTATGGAAGTAAGCGTGATAATATCTACATACATAATAACACAATTGTGTATGTACTGTAGACATGTCTTTCATCAGTCAGAGGAGAAATGCCTTTCAATTCCATGGTTCAATTATTAACCGAGTCGAGATACCTAGCTATTAGAACAACAAAATTGTAATACGACACGACCACTAAATAAACGGCCCGGTAATGATAGCATTTCAATTAGACCCACGGCGGAGAATATTCTGAAATCAATATGAATCGCGGTGTCGGGTAACAGCTAGCTTAAAAATATAATTAATAAATTGATCAATGGCTCAAATCCTAGCGCGCACCTCTTAAAAATGTGCGCTTTAAGTTTAAATATCACTTGCTGTTGTATTTGTGCCCGGTGCATGGTAATAGGCTCACCACCTATTCCATAGTGGGACGTAAACGTAACTGATGAAACGTGGGAGTGTTCTACACTCCTCTGCCTACCTCGTCGGGGATAACAAGCGTGATGTTACCTTGTTACGTTTTTGATCAATGGCAAACGCCGTAATATAGATGCGATTTACAATACTGAATACGGACCAAGACGGATCTATTCTACGGATCGGCCGACGGTTCTATACTCTGCGAGGATGTTGTGATGACAAAGTGGAATAATGCTATTACATATACTATGTTAAAACAGAAATACGACGAACAGCAAACGACCTTATTTTGTTCTTGTATTTGTTTCATTTCCATGTTATATTTCTTTCCTATGGGCGTCATGTGGTTGATTGTATTGAAAACTGAGCTGTACTTAGGATTATTGTCGATGTGGAACATATTAAGTACCTTCATGGTATAACATGAAATAAATGTCAAATAAAATAAATGGGGAAGTAAAATCGGCCTAAATTCAGCCATCGCCAGCACAATACATGTTGTTCTCGATAGCTGACATCAGATTCTCAGAATCTACCGCTGATAAAACTCAATACAAACAGTTATTAAGAACTGTAAGTCATTAAGCTTCTATTTATTAGGTACATTTGCGTATCAATTATAATAAAAAAAATTCAGCTAATGCCAACATCAAAAACCAATTTGTTAACAAACTGCGCGAATATATTCATTTTTACGTGAATTATAGAGAGCATGACAAAAATAAAACGTCAATTTCATACATCAGCGCGTAGCAATTTATTAGCGAGCACTAGAGAATATTTAGCCTTCAATCAACAATGTTAGTGATGCAAAAGCCAATCAATATTTTGAAATATGAGTAATATTGAAATAATTTGAGCTTTCGCTAATATTTAAGGAATACTCAATTTTTGTGAAATTCTTGGATGTAGAGTTAACTGAATAATTTTAATTTTCTCATCGAATAATTCCAAGAAAAAAATTATCTAAGTATAAAATTAATTTATATCATTTGGCTGAGTCGATTAAAATTTCTTGAAACAAATTGTTATAAATAAACAATGAAATTTGATTTTGCTACAAAAAAAAAATGCAACGTAACATCACGTCTGTAATCATTAAAGGGATAGGCATGAGTGTAATACGCCAGTACCCTTTCGCCAGTTATGTTTACATTCCACTGTGGAAATGTTGGTGAGCCTATTGTGGTAATTTAATATGGAACAAATGTAGACTTCGAAACATTACTAGAAATTCCAACTAGAAAATCTAAGACAAATCGAATAGTACCCGACTCGAGAATCGAATCCAGGAGCTCTTAATTTGCAGTCGCGCTTGCAACCACTCGATCAACGAGACACAAATATATTATAAAAGCTTAATTTAGGTAAAACGAGTATTTTCGGTACGATATATAAGCAATCTCAGATTTGTATATAACCTTCGATAATGAGTGTACATTAAGGTAGGGAAATTCGTGTCAAGTACCGGCTAATGAGAAGTACAAACACTCGTTAAAACGTACTTATCCTTAAAGCTACATAAATTTATGTAGGTGTTGTAACAATAACAATACTGCCACATACAGCTCGAGCTTTCGGAGTGCTTCAAATAAATCTCTTTCACAACAGTATCTTTATATTATTAAAATATAATTTATATGTTAATTTTATGCAGTCTTCAGCAGAAGTTTATGGATAAGTGATTTATATCAGCCAATCGTACTGCCGTGATAAAAAACTATTTACAAAATATATATTAGAAGCGGTGCCGTTAAATTGAGCCCGGGTTATTGCAAAATGTTAGCGAGTGCATGACGAATAAAGACGAGCATTAAAACGGTTAAAGCTCGAAAGGACCCCTAAAAGCATTATCGTCACGTCTGTCATCACATTAAGAGAAAACTTAATAAAAAGTTATAGTCCATAAAACCGTCACACGCCATCAAATCAGGTCGAATGATCTGGAATCTGTCAAGTGGGACGGAGATACAACTCAATAAATTGTTCATCTAACAAAAGAGGCCATATAATGTTCATTTAATATCTGCGGTAGTAAACTACTAATAGCGACAGTTTAGGTATATATGACGCGAACAACGTTGACCGATATTACTTACTGTTAAACTCGCAATTCTGGGTTCCACGAATTTACCTTCGGAATAGGTGGAAGATTGTTTTCTTCATGTGATTGGATGGAAATAATAATTTAGTTTCGGAATAATGGAAAATAAAAAAAAAAATCTTATCACATCTGACATATTTTTGTCCTCTTACAATTGGATTTTTTTTTTCTGAATATAAATTCAAACGGAAATAGTTGTAGCAGCTGCGGATTCCGCGAATTCGATCTCGTTGTTTCACAAGTATTTTGTATTCATAGTTTGCTTGGAATAGATACAAGTTCGTGTAAATTAAAAAAGTGCGCGATTTACAGATTTTAATTCCCTTATTCGATTTATATTGGGTTTCGCAGTTCATTTTTGCTATTGTTATTCCGTATTTAAAATATCAATTCGCCTTGGATATCAGAAACAGTGATAGTCTAGTGGTTTAGATTTAAGTCTCCACCACCGGGAGTCCTGGGTTCAAATCTGTCGCATAACTCTTTCTTTACAAAATCATGTGCGATTTAGTGTTAGGTTTATTACTTGATGTAATGGTAAAGAAAAATGTCCGGGAGATTTGCACATTTTAGTCTTCCAGAATGTTCTCTGAGGCCTGTGAAGTCTTAACCCACCTCATTTTTATAAGAGACCTGTTTCACTGCTCAACGTTAAAAGGATTAATGGTAAAAATGATATTGTGTAACCATGATATTTGTGAGACTTATGTAGATACTCCGTGTTTTGCTCATTATTTTAATTTATAAGTAAACTACATTTTAACGTATATACTACTAATAATCGACCCATTTGTCATTCCACTGTTGGAATATGGGTCTCCTCTCATGTTGAGAGGGTTAAGGCCGTAGTCCGCCACGCTGGCCAACTGTGGATTGGCGGACTTCACACACTTTATATTTTTTTTCATAAATTCTATGATGTGCAGGTTTCCTCACGATGTTTTCTTCCATCGTTAGCAAGTGATATTTAAATTTAAAACGCACTTTTGTAAAGGGGTGCGCGCCATGAATTTGAACCCAGCATCTCCTGAGTGAGAGGCTGAATTCCTAAACACTAGGCTATCGCTTCACGTAAGTTATTGGACAAAGAAAAATCTGCTGTTGTTTCGTTTTCGGGTGTTTTTTGGTCACTGACATGTCGTTTTGGAGAAATTTGCTAAAATCCTGAATCACTCTATTGAAGTTTTTCACAATGACGCTATATCTACAATTTTCCTCCCTTACCTATCGGGGTCTGCGTCTCGTTGTGCGCCAGTCACGTCTCGCTGGGCTAACGCTGGGCTAAGGAGACGTCCTATGAGACGTCCTATGGTTGCACAACGCTTGCCGCTGTGTTACTTGTTCAGAACGAGAGAACTTTGACCCCGCTTTTGCTATTTTTTGTATAAGTGTCCTATATTGTTTTTTACTGGCATTTTAGGAAAACAGCTAAAGTGTAAAATAGTAATATAGTCTAAAATAGCAAAATAGTAATATAGTATATACTACCGACAACAATTTGGATATTTGGCTATAAATATATTTTATATTTACAGCTGAACAGGAGTACCATTGCGGGAGACATGGGGCATACTCAGGCACGCTGCTTCGTTGAGGATTACTAGAGCATTACTGGAACATTGTTAGTTTAATGGGCCAGTGAGACTTTTGGATATTTTAAATTATCTCTATCGGCTGTTATCTTTATCCCCTTTCTTTTTTTAACTTTATAATCTACGGTCTGCACCGTGGCAGAGTGAGTGCCTGAGTACGGGCAATTTCAGCGCGAAAAGGCACCATTATTACCACCTAAAAATCTGAAATAATTAATGCAACAAATAAACGGGTTAAAAAAAAATTCATTAAACATTGAAAGATTGTAACATTCGAAAAAAGTGATTGCATACGGAGTTACTTCCACAGAAAAATCATATTTGAAAATTTACCTCATGGAAAGACTTATTTCTTTGCGTCGCTTACCGTACTCGTAATCCTGTGTCCCTGTGCGAGGCGTAGGTGAGGTCGCGACCCCTTTCTAAGGTCGTGCACACAAATAAAGGAATCAAAATTACACGTTAGTTGACTACGCAGCATGAATTTAATGTCTCCGAAGACGGACGCACATAATTCAGAGAGGTCAATGAATCAGCAATAGGGCCTTTTAGGTATTCGCGATATTCTATTCCAAATAAAGGGAGACATTTGGTATTACTTCATAGGTAACTTTACACGTTAAATATCAATTAGAAAACACATATTGCTTAAGGTAGTATTTTAACTGCTTTTTGAATCATAGATGATATAGTTGTTTCAGATTTGACCTTTTTTTGCCATTTTGATTAACGATTAAAATTTTACTGCTGTTAAAATAAAACATTACACTGACACACATGGTCACTATAGGGCAAATGTGAGTCGAAGATGGATTTTGTGTTGTATGGAAGTCTCATAACTTACAAAGTACACTCCCACGTTTCACCAGTTACGTTTACGTCCCATGGAATAGGTGGTGAGCCTACTCGTATTGTCATACACCGGACGCAAATCCAGACAGCGAGTCACTACTAGAAAGTCTAAATTAGACAAACCTAATGTTACCCGACCTGAAATTTTAACCCAGGACCTCCCAACCAACGAGACACAGAACTACTAGATAGTCTAAATTAGACAAACCCAATATTATTCGACCTGAAATTTGAACCCAGGACCTCCCAACCAACGAGACAGTGAATATATAGGCATATTAAATAATGCATGGTCATAGTCATATAATATTTATATTAAATACAAATTGTAAAGACATTGAAATAATCTATCGTTTTCTTTGAAACCCAGAATATTGTGTGTTCATTATAAACAAACAATCCCGTTATCACTTAGACAGTGGTATGTGCAGGAGCTAAGATCTCAGGATATCTCTTGTATCTAAGCTTTCATCGTCATTGGACGAAGTTATCAAACAGCAGAAAGCTCTCGAGAAGTACCAGTGTACGAACACAATTATTCCAATTAACTTGATATAAAGTAAACCACAAATGCAATAGTAATTCCCGTAAGAGAGATCGATAGCGCTTTATACTTATAAAATGAATTCCTGTTCTCGAAATTCGTTCGGGAAGAATTCCTACGTGATCTGAAATAAAAATATAGCTTACACTGGATGTGAGGCTTTAATCATAATCGGCCTAAGAACATTTACATAATCGTCAACATCTTTAACGTATTACTAAATAAATAGGTGTTAATTCTGACATGTGGGAGTACTGCACTCGTCTGAATAAGAATGTTATTCATGAAACAAAATTTTGTATCTAGCAAAAACATCGAATGTTTTTTCTACCAATAAAGTATTGCTCAAAATGTGAAAAACTATTTCTGAGAATTTCTTCTAGTATTTTAGCTCATGATATTTCTCACCTAGGACTGGCCAAGTGTATTTGCGAATCCGTTCCTAATTCAACAGGCATCAATAAAGTGTTCTGCTTGGGCAGTAATTTTAACCGCAATTTTATCACTCCCTGGAATTATGTAAACGGATATATAAGCATACATATTTCAGAAGCGATACACATTAAATTATCTAATGTACTACTGTGCAATGAGAGAAACAAAGCGTGTCCACAGCGTTAAATTTAAATCTATGCACATTTTATTGTACTTAGAGTAATGGAAAGCAAAAGACAGCTTCTGGGAAATAATACTATTATATATGTATGTATGTTCCTATGTACCATTCGCTTGCGCTACAATGCTGCAAACTGGAATATTTTGGGACAAATGCTCGCGCCAGTAAGGTTCCTTGTTAGCTTTCATTGGTACAAATATATTTTCGAGACAAAATCTTGCGCTTCAGAAACATATTTGAGTGATTTTAGAATAATGAGCGTCAAGTCGTCTGGTCAAACTGACAAAACCAGAGTTTACGGGGAGTCTCAAAGTTTAACGGATGGTTAGAGTCTAACTTAGTCTAGATAGTAGATTGTTAGCGAATAATTCTAACCAGGTCAGTATTCTCCTCATTCTTATCATTCGCTCGCAACGGCCACCAAGATTGTATCAAGTTGACGGAAAATAAATCAATCTTTTTCGCATTTTCTTTAGTATCCAACTTACCCGAAGAACCTTTATCTTCCTGAGGTATTTGGTTTAAATTCAGAGCCAAAAAACCTATATATAAAAGTTTAAATATAAAACCAATTATATATAATGTTTAAATATAGTCAGTAATGTTTTTAAAAAATGTTTCTAAATCATTTAAAAATTATTAATTTGCGAACTACTAAAACGCTTACAAACGATTTCAATTGCATGATGGATACATTCGTGTGTCTTAGGTCTGCCAACCTGCATTCCGCCAGCGTGGCAGACGATGGCCTTAAAGTCTTATGGCCTTAAAGTCTTATGGCCTTAACTTAGTGTCTTAGTCACTATAAGAGGAGTCCCGTGTCGAACAGCAAAACAATAAAAAGTGTTGAAAAAAATACATGCATACCAATGGGCTCATCTAAAGTCAAAGACTCACTGTCCAACACTTGGACCACAAGGACTGGGGGTGCGTTATCTTCACAATCGGTGAATTGGTGTCTTTTTTGCTTAACTAGCTGCAAAATTTACCAATTGCATGTTAAGGAATTTACCATTTGTATGTTAAAAACAATTTACATCAAATTAATAATATATTTCTCACATGATAATTGCTACAAAACTTGTGAGAATTGTGCACAACAATAAAAATGTTTTCATGTGCATACATTGAATAATGAAGGACTAAATATATAAATAGGGAACAAATATATTTTTCATACACACCTTTTGCTCAGCCTGTTCGTATTTAAACTGGAAAATCATTGTCCAGTTGAAAATGTATTTACCATCCGAGACAACCGAACGACAATCTGTGCTCTGCATTTCATTCGCGAATCCTGTCCAACTACAGCAAAATATCATATACACAAACATCTTAACTAACCGGAGAGTCCACCATTGTATTTAAATGGGGAAACTTGCGCAAATGACCAATGTTATGTGCTTATCCACCACCGGACATACCGATAGGCCGGTTAGATACACTCTTAGTTAGAATAAGATATTCTGCATATAAATGGTAGATAAAATAATAAGCGCATTATCAATATTTTCTAGGGAATGGCAAGCGTGGAGGAATTTCGACTAGCGATTTACAAATAGTATGGTTGCTGTGATATAGAAATTAATTACTTCCTTTATAGTTTTGTGAATATAAACGGATAAATTTGAGGAAGTGATTTACGTTATTTCCATTTCTGTCTGTAACTAATTTTATTAATCCTAGACAATGTTGCATACAGTATTGTAGTCGGCAACTCCAATAACCAATTAGTAATCGGTTTATTCAGCTATTGTTTTCAGCCTGACAATATGTTATAGTCATCTTATGATTTCAATTAAACAAATCCTTAAATGACCCATATACATATGATAACAGATTCATATTGATGCGTTTACCATCCCATGCTTTATTGAGAAATGTTACAAAATTTCACAAGTGTGGTCGTACATGTTTTTATTAATAAATACTGAGGTTCTATGTACATGTTTGATGTCACACTAACACTTACGCTCTAACATACAAGTTTAAAGTTTTGGTTAGATCTTTGTCAAACAGTTTGAGGTCGAAAATGGTAACTCTTAATTCATATTCATGAGTTTCGCTGGGCGTAATGTCAACTGGGGGAGGAATACATATACCAGAATCCAATGGAAATATATCTACCCACATATGAATTTTTCCCTGTGAACAGAGAAAAAATTAAAAAAGTAGAATTAATTCTCTAATATTCATATAATATAGGCATGTGCAATGAAAAATCTGTATGTTTCTTGTAAAGTGTATTATTACAATTTCTTTGTTTGTAATAATTAAATTTAGGTAATAAATTTTTGTCCGGTTCGGGGTCGAAAAAGGATACATCACTCGATCCAATCCCGGTAAACTAGAGTGTCATAAGAGGCCACTAAGCCTGGCGCCACTTGATCGCGGTACGGCCGCCTATGAGTAGCAGCGTGGGCACTGTGATAAACCATGCGCGGGGATTACGAGCGGAAACCTCTCAAAGACGCCAAAGTTCAGGAGTGGACTTAGACAAGCTATGATGATGATAACTTTTCTGATTCCAGTGAGATACTCGTAAATGGTACTTTTAATTGTACTTGGTTATTGTATGTGAACTGATACAATTTTCTCAAGCTCAGAAGTCTAGGGCTCAAATTCTAACAGGCATCTGACCTTCTTGCGCCTATTCATATATGGCGATATATATTTTATATATGGCGCTCATTGGGGGAGGCCTATGTCCAGCAGTGGACAGAGATAGGCTGATGACGATGACGATGACGACGATCTGACCTTACAATATAATATACTACTTTAATATAAAATATTAATTAATAATGAAAATAATTCAAGGCCACACCTGTTCAATTCCGGGCATGGCGTCATTATACAGATTTCTAGTTTCAACATGTTCAGGAACTAGTGGATATCCACAGACCGGTAAACTTTCCCAATTACGTAAAATACTTAAACATACATTTTCCTTGCGTTCCAGTGCAGTAACATATGTTCTGACTATTAAAAACATCATTCCAAAGTCAAATTCAAATTCATATTCTTTTATTCATTATAAGGTATATACATACACTCAATGAAGGTCATGTCTAGTCATTGTACTGTACTTCGGCTT
>DWJK01003202.1:0-13440 GCA_018248815.1 Croniades pieria auraria
TCGGTTAACAAATAAAGAAGTTATGTCAATTTATTTTTTTAAAACTTACGAAATCTACGCGTACGAAGTCGCGGGCATAGCTAGTCATAAATAAAACTATTTAAAAACAAGAGAAACTCACATCTGCGAAAAGATTGATTCCATTCCGTAGCGCTATCCCCACCCGCATGTTGCACACGAAACACAACTGATTCATCCTGGAAATATAAACGATCTAGGTACATTAACCAATTCCAATTAAAATCATGTCTTTTTCCCACAATCCAATCTTCGTTGCAAGTCGCTAAGTACGTACTTGTAAGATCAAAGGCCAGTGCGTTCAATATTTGAATGTATGTCTGCTAGCTCATAACTCGCAAAATCTAACTAGGCAAATGTATATCATAATGCGTCGAAGGCGAGAGTGGTAGGTTTTGGTAGGCGGAGTTAGGTAGCGGCAGGGGAAGTCGTGCTAATTTGATTTTTGCCTGTTGTAGTTTTTATCAACACTTTCATGCCACATGAATAGGGGGGTAGTATTGGGGTGGAATTGTATTGTATCTATGTTTATTAAATAACACATACAATGTTCAGAAGAAAACTTTTCATTCTCGTTTCCTTATTTTTTATATGAAGAATTATAAGGATAGGTAAATCAAATGAAGTCAAATTGATGTAATTCTTGCTATTTAATAAAAAAAATAATTTTATTTAGATCATGCAAGTCATTTTGGATTCAATTATACTGATTACTGTCATCCACATTGTTCCTCTGTAGCACGTGGGTCTTCCCTCAGAATGAGATGGGTTAAGTTTACCACACTGGACAAGTGTGATTTGGCAGACTTCACACACCTCAAAGGTTATTCTTGATTTTTACGAGGTGTGCAGCTGTGTGCAGGCACGCCCAAACCCTTAACTCAGCAGTCAAGATCTATAACCACTGCACCAACAGACCAATCATTCTTTTTTCTTCTGTTACAGAAGCAGCAGCCTCCTGATCTAATGTTATTGGTGATGTCCATAGACATCAATATAAAAAATTTCAATTTATCTACTTTATGTGTTTCCACTCTGTAACTGGAAACCCCGTAATCACAGCACTACTTTCTTAGCAGAAAGAAGTAAGTAAGTGGTGGTGGTAGTGCTAATGCATTGGTATGACTATTTTTCTGATATAAGAAGCATATACCTGTGTTTATACTGGGCTCCAAGCAAATGAAATATTAAAGGTAAAAGTGTTGCTATTATTAGAAATAAATAAAATAGTTTACAATGGATGTAGAGTGTGACCATATGTCAATAGGAAGTTTTTTGGTGGAACTACTTGGAAGAAAACTTTCTGAATAAATTGAATGGAAAGTCATCATTCAGATGTGTGGATAGATAAGGAAAAATTGTTTGTTTGCAGATGGTACTAGATAACGAGTGGATAGAATTCTAAGAGGAATTTATATAATCTTGTATCTTAAATACTATTTGAGATTGAATGTATGTATTTATATCTCAGCTACTAAGTGACAAAACGTATACATCATGTTTCTACAAGTCTGTTTGTTACCATTTATTACATTTAGAAACTGCTCAAGTAATTCATGATAATAATATTGCATTGTATGTGGTTATATCTTTGTATTTTAGAATGCCTCGTTGCTTGAGTGGTTGCAAGTGCTACTGCTAAACAGGAGGTCTTGGTTTCAAATCTGGAGTTGGGTACTATAGGATTTTTCTAATTTAGAATTTCTAGTAGTGAGTCGGAGTCTGGATTTGTGCCCGGTGCTAAGCAATAGGCTCACCACCTACTCCATGGGAAGAAAACGTAACTGGTGAAATGTGGGAGTGTCCTACACTCCTCTGCCTACCCCTATGGGGATTACAGGTGTGATGTTATATTGTATCTTATTAACTATAATACTAATAATAATATCTTAAGATAATTTGACACAGCCATCGGATTCCGAGCTAGGCAGAGATCATACCATAATAATGAGACAGATCAAAATATGATCAACTACATATATGTACTGAATACATAGTTATTAATATAGTATTATACACTGAGACACCAAATATTTGTGATTTTCATAGAAACATTTGTACTAGACAGGAATCGAACTGACAAACTCTGTCCAAGCAATTAATGTCACCGGCTAGTGGACTAATAAGCTATATATTGTCCCTAACATAATTTTCGTGAGAATTAGTGAACATCTTAATAGTTGTCTAGTATATTCATGCACATTATATATACTTATTTTTTAACTTTGCCTAGTTATACTGAAGCATTACATATGATTCGATGTGTAAACGCCACTGATTCATGCATCAATACTTATCGTAAATTAAAATAAATTAAATTTATTTTAATTTGTGAATGGTTAACTGAGATCATTGACCTGGCTTATCCAACGTATATTTAGCATTAAATTAATTCAAATACTTAATGTGTCATATCAAAAAACGAAAGGAACCGGTATGTTTATTTAATAATAAGAAAATTATATATCGTGTACATCTGCGTACAAAATTATGGTTTAGGCGTGTTATTTATAGACAATGCATATATAATTTACATTACGTAACTAAAATGTTCTTATCAGCAGGTTTGGTTTGTTTATGTCGTTATCAGGAATATTATGTTTTAAATCTGCTGCCACCATAAGACAACAAATATTGCTTCCGATTCAATATAGTAATTTGACCATTTATTGATAGAATTTGGTACAATCGGTCGCCATTTTGACGTATAATTCCATTGCTGATGTGTAAAATCAACTTCTGCGGCGAACGCAATTCATTTACCTGGTTTTTTTTTAATTTTCCCCAGTTTTCCATTAGTCTCTGAAGGTTTTCAAAAACTGTTTTGCAATAATAAGTTGTCAGCAATGATTCCACTACTCAAGCAGCCACCATTACGTGTCGAACTGTCAAATAGTACCCGTATCTGCCAACAGAGGTACTACGTGTCTCGATGTGTCAAAGTTTTGATGATGTTTTTTTCAATTTCATTTACTGTTTTGTCTATACAATTAGTTTTAAGTAAATGATGAAAAATAGTGTATTGTACAGAATATTCGATGAACTCATTTTCAAATATAATTTTTTGTATTCAGAAATGTTTGGCTTCATATTCGACATACTATTGCCTATCAATTTGAATAGTATTTTGTCTATAGTTTGCAGATTGGCGGGAACATCGAATATTTCTTGTATTTAGTGTACTCCAATTATCATTTGTACTTTAGTGTTATTTTCATTATAATTTGATTGTAATTGTAAATATGAAATAAAAAATCTTCGATCAATAAAGAGGAATAAAATGAAAGTTTGTGTCAATCAAAAACATTATTTATTTCTATACAATTTACATTACTCTTCGGCGTCACGAGTGCAGCATCCTAAGGTATATTTTATTACAACGAATTTACAATAAAATTAAAACATACAACGTACCATAGAACAATTTATCTAACTATTTACATACTTATCGTTCTGTAGTAATATATTATATTCAATTCAACGTCTGTACACTAGTGCTTGCTGATTTATAACTTTAGTTACCTACATTTCACAGTGCAATGTCCACGTGTTATTAAAATGTATTTTTATACGTGTAATCAACTACATATGTGAAAAGAAAATAGCTGAATGTATTGAATGTATTGTACAGATATTTCTGTATTAATTGAGCATTTCAAATGGCACAACGTATTTAATATTTACTTTTTACACTGCCAATCCGCCAACGCTATTATACGCTGTATTTAATCTTAACTACCTACAATATTGTAATATGAAGGCACAACGCTTACATTTTTCCGGCCACAGCAAAATATGACGCCATTTTGCTTTTTAAAATATATTTATAGCAGACGTTAAAGACGTCAAAATGCTGGTAGGTCGAATTTATGAAACTAATTTAATAAAACAGGCATTTGGGGTATTATTATGCTTATTATATAAAAGCAGGAATCTCTTACTTACCTTTGTAATACTTTCAGTACATTCAAAAATAGAATTTGTGTCGTTCAGAGAATAAAAAATATACTCGAGTTTTTGGAATAAGTAAATACATTATGAAAAACAAATCTTGAAACCCATTTGAAAAAAATCCGCATTTTTTTCCTGTGTTTAGACGAATTGTTATCTACGTAAATATTTTAATCTAATTCGAGAATTCGTTTTGAAAAACGCTCATTTTGTTTTGTAACAAAATGCAGAGTTGATATTTTTAAAACTCGAGTATATTATTTGTTAGGTAATATCATTTGTTAGATATAAGTTTTGTGGTTATTAAGGAAAAAAGGTCCACTTTCGCTACACCTTGTTATATAACATATATAATGACAAAGTCTGTAGCAATTCATAAATTGTTAAAGTTTCAATATTTTATTTGAATTGTTCAAAATATTTTACTCTCTTCTATATATTTATGGATATGAATTTCCCACATAGAATTTATATAGCATAAAACTGTCAATAATCTCAATGATCACTGGGAAGGTGATTTCAGAGTTTGTGACGGTATGATTGGTTGTGTGGAAATGAAAGAATATTTTGTTGTGTTGACATGTATTTAATGTTTATTATGTAACTACAAGTACCTAATACCAACGAAAATCTAATGAAACAAGAAGACAAAAAACTAAAATTAGAATCGTTACAATTATCTTAAAAGTATGTAAAATGCCAGAGTGCGGTTTCGTTTCGTTTTGGTTCTGTTGGAGTTTTCTGAACATGGTTTCGTGCTTCTATGTGTGTGTATATAAAATTGTTCAGTTTAGTATTTAGGTAACAGTAATACACGATATTTCTATACTGAACGTGTGACTGGAATCGTAGAAATATTAATATTGCTCGCTGCTAATTAAAACTTAGCTCGGTCTTAGATACATTTGTGAAGATTATAGTGAAATGAATATTTTGTGCAACTACCTTCAACTAGTTTTATCTGTATGTTTTCACTGTAATCTTCAATATTATGCTCAGGGGGCGTTGATGTGGTATACATAGAATAAAATCATGTACTCATTTTTGGTCACTAGTTTCAATACAATCAATAGAGCTGTTTTGCACAATTATTACAAAAAAAAATAAAACGTTACACGTATTTCATATGTACAACAATCAACACAAACATAAGCTATCACGACATCGATGTCCTAACCGCTAAACATTTATTTATTTTTATTTCAAAATATCTCTAGAGAAAAGGATATGCATCTATATACCTGACAACAACTGTTTTAATCAGCTATGTTAAGGACCTATTAGTTTTAATTTTGTTGGCTGAAACACTGTTTACGCTATGGTAACATTATGACAAATAACAAATGTATGCAAATAATCTTACCGGTTACATTCAAAATTCGAACATATATTTTTTAAACCCAGTAGCGATGGGTAGATTGTTGTTACCACACAAGTCCATAACACAAACAGTATACAGTCAAGCTACCACTATTTTCACACCATACGAACATCTATGACATACACGTTGAACGAAAATATTATTTTCATGGTGTTTGAGGGTTTCTTACATTCACAAATCTAATAATTCTAAAGAATTTCGAATCCAATCGACAACTACGCATAAAAATCGTCCCGAGTATCAACATGTATGCATGTAGAATTTCACAACGTAATGACATATTGATGAGAGACGGCAAAGATAGTGTCACACATATTATATATATCTATAAAATGCAAGAATATAATTTTTGTTCGTGTATCACTAATATCAACGGACACCATATCGAGTCCAGTCATTTAAGTCCGACTGTCGGAATATTTTATAGCGTAAGAAAGTTTATTTTAGATTTTTTTTTATTTTTTACCGGTCGTAATTTTTTTCCTCTAATCGAATATAATTGACATTGCAATGACACTTGCTACTAGCCTAGAGAGTGCTACAACTATGTCTTACATTTATTATTAGTACGTTTGGTTCTTAAGATAAAAAGTGGCCAAAGAATATGCGATTAGAATCCAATAGAATTGCTACATATTTCATTTTTTTTATTTTTTTCTACTATATATGTATATATACTATACATGTAATCAAAACTCACGAAACACATGCAATGAAAACTGAAACATGCACACTCCAAGCATAGGCCTTAGATATACATACAATATAGAAAATTTAATGAAATAAAATGTAAAAGAAAATAAAAAAAACCAAAACGTCTACCTTAAACCAAGAATCTTTATTTCTTGTACAATTCACAACTGTCGAGTTTCAGTACAGCCAATAACACATCGGGATTGATCACAAACATTACTTCGGTTTAAACAATTGAACGAATCATTTCCCACATGTAAAAGTGCGTATGAACAAAACAAAGAGGTACACGAAACTAATTCATACTTTACTACATTTCTTTACATTTTAATCATCGCCACAAAACAAATTCACAAATCAAATACATAATAATATCTAAGTATCTATCTAATCGTTAACGGGTAAACGTAAACACGGCGCCATTTTCAAATCGAATACCGCGTTGCGATTGGTTCGTTTTCTAAATTCAGGCTTGACATAGAGCAAAAAAATTCAATAAAACATGATAAAAACAAAAAATTAAATACCAAAAAAAAAACACCGAGTACTTTTGAAAATGACGTCGCAACTAAAATCTAAAAATTACACAAAATGGGAATAATGCTTACACAGTACCTATAGAACTAACTTCGAACAACAAAATGCGTACATGTTACGCGGAGCTTTAACGCTCCAAATACAAACAGTTGAAAAATAAAAAAATCAAAAGAAAAATCAACCCAGAATAAAAGAAAGGAAACGTCAAGAAAATAAAATAAAAATGGAATTGTAAAATGTGTTTTATACATGAAAATTCTTGTTACTGTGTCTAATATTATATTTAAAAAAACTATCTGTTAATGTCTTTATAGGAGTGATCTAAATCACAAATAATTGTTAATTTATTTTAAGGAATTATTCAATGCCGTTGCCATTGTGCAAAAAAAACCCACTGTCAGATTATGCCATTAGTTGTCAATGGTAACTGTATGTTGTATGAACTCTCACGCCATCTGTTGGGGACATTGGAGTCGGTGGACATTTACGAACCCATCGAAACAGGACTGCAGCCCTCTCTGAGGACGGCCACAGATGCGTCGCTACCCCTGAGTGCTAATTTGGAACGTGTGACATTCCCGTGGCCTTCACTTTCTTGCAGTTATGAGTGTGGTTGTTGTGGTTGCTTGAATTAAGTCTTGAGAAAATAATGTTTATCGGAGTACATTTATTTTTGTAACAATGGCAATCCGAGTCTCGTCACATACGACCCAGTAACCCCCCGGCCCTTTCCCTCAAACTCGTGCCCCCCCGCCCCCCGCACTCGCGCTGGTGTGCCTGTGTGTGTCTGTGTGTTGCCTCCGTCTTGATATGTGTGAGTGTGTGTGCGCCGCAGCATCGCCGTTAGCTAGAAGCAAATACGTTCAAAATGTGAGTTCTCATGTCCCATACATTACCGATTAGCGGAAAAACTGTATTTTTGAGGTCCAATCACATGGCGTTGATAGACACAGGTATCGAGTGATGGCTATAAAGTATATATGTGTATTGGAACCGACGACGGATCATCAGTGACGTACTGCAAGGCACAATGTCTGTAAAGAGATAACTGGTACCTCTGTTTTACAGGCAACACTAAATGTTTACTCAAAACTTTGCAATTGTAGCAAAGACTGTTAATGAGATCTAATCCACTTGACATACAAAAATCCTTTTTGGAAGTCAGTATAAAAAAATTTGAAAAGTACCCTCAAAAATATTTTTTCAGCTGAACGGCGTATAATGTAGTAGTAAGTATAAAATGTCAGTAATTTATTATAATATAATAATATTCTTTCAAAACAAGCCGTAAATGAAAATTGTGTTTAATAAAAAAAGAAATGCTTGAAAAACAAAATATAGACTAAAACAAAACAGAGGTTATAAAATGTATGTATGTAGATAATAGACGGTTCGTGCACTTGCTCACGTGGAACGAAACGTGTACTTTATAAACACTAAAGTTTATTTATATTGTACATTAAGAATTACAAGTATATATTTTTCCCTTTTATTTGTCACCGTGATATGTAGTTCCCTACTAAGCATTATTATTATTATTACAAACACCGAAATACGCACACGTACATACATAACACAGTCATAACAATAGGAAACGAAACACACAAATTGACTTCGTTTATTATAATTATAATAGATCGGACGACACTATTCTGCTATAAATTCTAAATATACCAAAAAAATACATAAGATTATAACACATAATATACACATTTGAATTGTATCACGAAATAATATATTATGTAAAACCAAAGTAACACAACCAAAGTTAAATCAAAGTACACTCAACGTCAAATTACACATTACCTGTAATAAAAAATATAATTGACATTTGAATTTGACAGTAGAATACTCCCGTCCGACTCGAGACGTGTCATGCGACAGCGACAGTGGTACAGTCAAGCAGAGCTAGCCTTTACGACACTATAGGTAACTACGTCACAAGTTGACCTCCGCCTGTACAAGTCTGTAAATGAAAAGCTCCGACAAGCTTATAATGCAACACACGTTCGAATACATCGTAACAAAATAACACGACATCTGTGCGCGACTGTATTCAATAGTACTCATCTACTAAATACAGGTATACAAACTTATTCTAAGGGGCTCGACTAGAGAACGGCTTAAGAAATTGACACTTTCGTCCGCTTCAATCGTTTTACGTGTTGTTAGCCACAAGGATATGTAGATTCATTTAGATATTTTTCCTCTCCCCACCCTCTCTAAACAGTTTTTCTGAACAAAGTATTTCGCACAAAGCTAATAAAACCAGTACGGTTTAAAGTTCACCAGAGAGATTGTGTCGTTAGAAGTATTTTAAGTTCCATTAGCTCTGTGCCAATAGGGGGGGGCTGTAGGGGGGTGAGGGCAGAGATAAGTCTTAAACTTCGCGTAGTAGAAAAAAACGCTATTGAGACGTATGAAATCAATCAACTAGAGAGATACTAGTTGACTTAAAAATATATTTTTATTTAAATATATTTTTTCTTTTTTCCATATTTTTTATGACACTCGAGTACTTGATATTACATTTACAACAGTTCGAAGCAAATGAAAAAATATGCATAATGGCATCCATATGTACATAATCATTTTCTTTATTATTTAAATTTAATCTAAATGTTAATTTATCATAACAACAATCTTTTAATAAACTTTGGCTTATTATTTGGCTTACGTGAGAGTAAATTAAGAGGAGATCGAATTAATTTATAAGAAAATAAAATTAAAAATTTAAGTCAAATGCTCTAGTGTCAGACGATAAGACAATGTAATTTAGGAAAGGTGTACAATTTATACAAGAATATAAATATTAGACAATATATATTTCGTAAAGTAACGAGGAAAGTTGTTAGAATATAAAAGGTCCCATCTATATTTTTGCTTGTCAAAATTCATTTAAAAACCGCTTGCCCTCTGTATATTTAGCGGACAAAAATTAACATTAATTTTTTTTTAAAACGCGCTTATAATTTTACACTATTCAATTTGAAAAAGTCCAAAGCGTAGATATAATTTTAAAAAATTATTTCCCAAGCAAATATAAAGATGTATTTTCTCTATGGTCCCTACTGTAAAACTGCTTAAAATATAGACAATGATCTTCATAATATAACAGTATATTATATATTTTTAAATCGGATGATTCATTTAGATGTCGTCGCGTTTAGAATAGAAAATTTTCAGTCAAATGTTACATCGAGAACGGCTTGAAAGAAGATAATTTACAAAATTAAAAATTGGAGACGGGTTTAGGATCAGATTTTCATCAAAATATAAAAAAATGTAATCACATCTATGTAAAATTGCATTTCAAGCACCTACGGTGGCCGAATGTCTGGTAACCGAAGCCTTTACGGATAAAAGTTAGGCCGGTGTCTATTCTACAACATCTAACGTTTGAAAAGTTTTAAAATGATAATATTACTTTATTACTATTAACACCGATAAAATACAATCGCATCTAAACGTATAATATTTTTATATTTATATTCGTTTGTGCAGAAAAGTCAGCAATCCACGGTTTATTACAACATTAACGCTACAATACAATTTACAATTATTATTAATATTACTATAGAGAACAAAAATATATAAATCGATAATTACTCCATTCGAAATCTATCATCGACAACAACAACAACATCAACGTAATATAATCGACGAGCTGGTAACACTGATGGCTCTTTGACTCGTAATTTTAACATTGCGCCGCTGGCAACACCGACTGGTCGCGCGAGTGTTTGCAGCTGGCGGTCGGTGGCGCGTTTGAAAATGCTTGTCGCACGGAAATTGTTGAATTGAAAATAAGAAAAAATAAAATTTAAAATATCAGTAATAATATTCATAGCGAACTTGCTAACAAAATAACTTTAGAGGTGCATTTTAATGACATTTTATGATTAAAATATTACCAAATGTTTTAAATAGGGTCTCCTCATGTTAGGGAGGAATTAATAAAGTATTACAGTTTCCATGCGACCCATGAGCAGATAAAATTTGTCATTATGACAGCGTACACGCACGGCCATCGACATACATTTTCAAACCGATATAAACACAATACAACTGAACGACAGAGAGACGGAATACAAAAAGAGAACCGCATCAACCGTGTTCCGAATCGACTTAAACATTTTGGTCCGTTCGCCGTCCACAGAAACACAATAATGTACACGCACACGCACACGCACAATACGATACAATACTTTTCGATACAAATACAAATACAATACAATACATGTCTTTTATTTGAAACACTTTGCATTATTGTACCTATGATAGCGTACTGTCGGTCGCCTCGCGAGATATATTACAATTAATAATATCCTCTTCATCCATTTATTTAATTATTTATATATAATATTTATATTAAAATCAATATCTTACTAGTACATGTCGTGTTCTAGACCGTTGTTCTGACCCTGCCTGTTCTGGTTCTGTTCGGGGCTCTGCTTCTGCGGCTGGCCCTTGCCCTGCCCGATCTGTCGCGACGACGAGAAGCACAGTTTCATCACGAACGGGAATTTTGCGCCTGCAAATGTTATGTTACTTTACATTTTTTTCTCTCTACAGTACGATATTTTATATTCACGAGGGTAGTTCGTAAAAACTTAAAAATGGTGATTAGTACTGACTTGTTAATGAAAGCTACGCTTAAGTAAGACGATTTGAAATTGTTTATATTCTTTCAGTTAACGTTTATTTGAAATCTTTATTCAGGAGGGTAGATTACGAATATGTGAATGAAGTACTAAATTTTTTTCATTGGAAACTATTTTTAACAAATGGGACCAGGTATACCGCGAAAACAGCAAAGCTATTATTGTATTTCACAGAATTAAACGCTACGCGTGGGTAGTTACAAAAGTTCACTATGACACCCACCTGGGTGCTGAATGGTCGCATGGTTGCACGCCATGATAGCCATCACCGACTGAGATATGTTCTGGAACTCCATGAGGCCCGACGATGATCTGAAAAGTAACAGGATATATTTTTTATGATTGAATTATAACAAATTTCGTTTTGACGTATACAAAACTATGTTTAAGCAATTTTACTATAATAGCAAATGATTTTGCTTAGGAATGAGTTGGAAATATAAAAAAATTAATAAAACAGTGAAACAGCATATAATTGTAATGAGTATTAATGAGAAATATTACCAGCACTAAATTTTTTTTTTATAGTAATAATGAGACTGATGTAACAAAACGAGACGAATACAAATCAAGAAACAGAAATCACTGGACTGTATAAATGTATGCCCGAGCGAGAATCGAACTCCAAGCTCGATTGACCCTCAAATATTGGTATTGAAAGTTGTTAGTTTTTCCTACAACTGTGAAATACTCAAACCATACGCAAAGTATTAGAAACGAGAAAAAAAAATCAATTACACCAACCTTTCGCTCTTAAGCGGGAATTTGGAGATGGTGTGCGGCGGTGTGACTCCGTAGTCCTTGAACACCTGCAGCAGCTGGTCGTCCGACACGTCCGGGGGGGTGTTGAAGAAGTGCAACACCTGTGAGAATGACGATAGGATAACAAAAACAATATCCAGCAAAATATACACGAAAACAGTACAGGGAAAGGGGGAGGATAATCTGAAATGCGCATGTATGTAATGATTTCTGTAAAGCGCTAAGGTATGTGAGGCTTTAAATTTTTTGAAGAAACATTCGAATGAAACAAATCAAAACATCATTTTCTACTATATATTACGAATATTGCTGTGAACATTTATCCATGATTTTTAACGTACATACTATTTACTTTATTAACACAAATAATGAATTTTCTCGGAGACATTGGTAGTGTTCAACATGACATGAAGCTTTTGGGAAATAAAGTACATATCTCTCTCCATCTCTTTTTTTGTTTAGTGCGTCGAACGTGTACGGAGGAGCGAGTGTTCGCTACGTTCATAAATAAATCAAAATTACATATCAATTCACAGCACATAATCAGCTTGTCTCAGTCCACCGCTTGATATAAGCTTCCTTTAATGAACGCAATTGTACACTGTAATAGGGTGATTTTTCCCAGCATTTAGTACTGTCTACGCTACATTTATAATTAAACAATTGCAAACCTTGGAGGGCGGTTGTATTCTGTTCTTGTGGATAGAGGCCGGCGTCAGGAAGCGGTTGTTCTTGTTGCCCACGTAGTCCTTGAACGAGGGGCTCTTGTCTGGCAGAGGGTAGGGGTTCATCACCTCGGAGAGGTACGCTTGTTTTGAGAAACTGGGGATCAAAAAAAATTTTTTTTCATTAAAGTGACATAATATAATGCTTAGATCTATTACTGGCCACAGATATATCGTTTCCCTTTCTGATCACAGCTATTTTCCATGCCTTAATATATCTGAAAATTAAACTGTAGCTCATCAAATTTCATGGTTCTTGCATACGGTACCTACCACTATAACGGTACTGGATAATCAATACCTTTATATTTTCTCGAGGGGTACAGATAAATTAAAAATTTTTTTTTTTTTTTCTGGCATAGTTTAAACTCTTAGGTATCGAAAAGTGGGTACAGTATACATTTCACTTACGCCAGAGTCAGTGTGTAGTCGCCGACGGTGACGTTGTTCAGGTTCTGGACGCAGCGCTCCACGGAGACGCCGTCTCCCATCTGCACCATCGCTGTGCCCTCCTTGGTCTTCAGGAACTTTATCTGGTAGTAAAATAATAGGTTTGATATTTAATTGCAATATAATTTGTTTAACATAAAATCTAATCACAATCACATTGATACAGAAAATGGGGGTGGTTAAAAAAATTTATTAGCAGTGATAGCCTAGTGGTTAAGAATTCAACCTCTCACTCCGGGAGTGCTGGGTTCAAATCCAT
>DWJK01003203.1:0-13440 GCA_018248815.1 Croniades pieria auraria
GCGTGCGTGCGTGCGTGCGTGCGTGCGTGCGTGCGTGCGTGCGTGCGTGCGTGCGTGCGTGCGTGCGTGCGTGTGTTAGAGAATATTTGATGTAATAATAATTGTCTTAGGTTATTAAAAGAGAAGACAAGAACGATCTGGAATAAGTTGTTAACCAAATAACGAATTTTACCAGTATTCTGAATGAGCTTGAGAAGTGAACCTAACAAATACTACAAGAAAGATATTGTTCAAAGCGAAAAATAACAACGGGGGAAAAAATTTCTAAAGAAAGTCAAGCGAGTAGGAACGGTAGCAAGATGAGAAAAGTTATTGAGAGATCCGCCGTGTATTTGCAATGATTGTTTAGGTGGAGAAGAGCAGTACAAAGCTGTAAGCATGTATGTACATATATATTCGGGTAAAAACATTTTTGGGGTGAAGTTATAAATCAAAATATGTAATTAGTTTCCGCAGTTACTATCGACAATGCCATTGTGCTATTTCTTTGGTATTTTTTAAAATATATTTCTATTTCAGTACCTCGATATCTACGCACAGCTATCGGTGTCAATAAATTGTTTAAGATACATTGCAAGTTACCGGCTGCACGGGATAACGGCAACATTATCACGGTGACTTGTAACAAGTAGGTATTACTTGTGACGCATTGTTTGCTCTTGAACACCAATTTTCCTCAATTTTTCCTCTTATTTATGAATGTAAATTTACTTCTCTTCATTCCATTCATACTTCAAGCGTGACAGTACTAAATTCATTAACCAAAAATAGAGTGGAATAGCCAACTGCGGTTTCTGTTAGACATCAAGAGGTCATGTAAGAGGAAGACAAAAAAACCACTGCTTTTACAAAAGTATGCACCTTTTCAATATGATATATTTCTTGCATTATCGATAACGGAAAACTGCGATGAAGTGAACAAAATTTAGAGTTGATAAGGATTTCAAAAAGCGTATAGTATGCGCAATTGACCAACATAATTATAAGACTGGGCAATTTTGTTTTAAAGGTATTAGGGAGAGAATCTCAGGGAATACTTATCCTGGTATTTGTGCACTGTGTAATATTTACATATAATTTAATAGCAAAAGAGTAATATTAATCAAAATGCTTTTTAAATGAAAATTTATTGATGTGTTACTCTCATTTGTCTTGTTACTGTGGGATGTTGGAAATGTTTGAAAGCTTTATAAATTTAACTTTCAAAGGGTAAGTAATATTTCAAATACAAACTGGAATATTTCTGTTGACTATTCAGTATATAATGCACACATACTTATGGTATGTCGTATATTGTTATACTTGTCTATCTTTCATTTTGTTTGTATGAACTTTAGGATGTGGTACGTCGCGAAAAAAAAAAACTTGCGAAAAAAAAATTGCAATACCTACATACTCTTTTGAAATAATAAGATAAGGATTTTCCAATTTAGAGTATGACCGAACTTCAATAATAAGCGCACGAGACAGTTAAGTCAACATCATTATCATCATAAACCCTTCTGTTGGACATGGATTTTTCAGATTAAGAAGGATTAGGCTAAAGTCCGCCACGCTGGCCAAATGCGTGTTGCGGCCGTAACACAGCTTATCATATGAATGCCGATATAGAAAAATGTAATAGATATCAACCTTTGAGTTATAAATCAAACCACAAGAGTGAATATATTAGTATTCCACCGCGCTGCAGTACGTGAGGATAAATACAGGTATTTATCACGTCTTGCCAATTACCTGCGATAGCTTGAACTTGGCGGAGCGGCGGAGCGCCATGTCGTGACGTCTAACTGTGTCACTGCTATCACAGCATCGCGGCTAAACAGAGTGCAACTCTCAATAGAACATTTTTTGTAAACCTTGCCGTTTGACATGGCCGGCATTGAGGATTTGTAGAAAAAACAGCACTAGGTCAGTATTATCTTCGTTAACATTATACAGCTAAAAGAGATAAAAATATTTGAGAATTCTTGTAGCATCAACATTACGATATTTAATAAAACTGTGCATAAATAAAATATTTCTTGTTTCCTCAACTCGTTTATGCGGAGATACGTGTTATTTTTGTTTCCTTATAGGTTATACCTAGTACGATCGTGAGGATAAGTTAAAACAAAACTTCTTTAAAATTCAAGGTTTTTTCTTATATTTATATATAACATTTGATTGAATACATGTAGAAAATGTAAGCAACTGAGATCTACATATGTACGTATAATGCGTATGTTTTTCGGGCATGGAGAGAGTGATGAACGTGTAAGAAGCACGTCGGGTTCATAGAGATATTTAACCCCGGCTTTTTGCCTACCATGTAAGAGCCTGGCGTGATCATATAATAATAATCAATAGTTATAATTTAGTAATACGTTATTACGTTACGTTATACGTTATTAGGCAGTGATAGCATTGTGGTTAAGAATTCAGCCTCCCACTGCTCTCACTCCGAGGGTGCTAGGTTCAAATCCATGGCGCGCACCTCTTTACAAAAAGTGCGTTTTAAATTTAAATATCACTTGTTAACGGTGAAGGAAAACATCGTGGGGAAACCTGCACACCTTAGAATTAATAAAAAAAATATTATAAAGTGTGCGAAGTCCGCCAACCCGCACTTGGCCAGCGTGGCGGTTTTCGGCCTTAACCCTCTCAATATGAGAGGAGACCCATATTCCAACAGCGGAATGATCAATGGGTCGATTATTATTATTATTATTAATAAAATATTAATATGACAATTTTGTAGCCTAAGCCGTTTTTCTTACATGCTTTGCCTGTATGACTCTACTCTTGCGAGTAATTCCTTTTTATGTTCATATGTCTACGGAACCATGGACTGGTTGGTGTTGTAGAGTAGATGGACCTACGATTTATCTGTTAACCACGAATTAACCATTGGTTACTAAATGTTACCTATACAATTTATTAATTAACTAAGTTTTTGTAGTAAATTGAAGAAAACTTATTTAAGTAACCTGTACTCTTTCTTCAGGTCCGAAATATGTCTTCATGTCGCTTTTAAGTAACATCGCTTTAGCAGTTCTTATGAAAAAACGTAACAAACAGACACACTAACTTTAGTCTTTGGGGTAGTACTCTGTATAGATTTGGTTAAATAATACTCTGGAATAGCAATGTCATCATCGGTAACATATTTATAAAAATCGTTCAATTAAAAATACGAGTATTGTAAGTAAATATTTAGAATAGATTTATCTATACGTAATACATATATTATGTAGGTCGATTAGCTCCAAGTTCGTGAGCGTGGGCTTAGGGTAAGGGCCTCGGTATATAACCCTTATCTGGCGTTTAATTGTACTTCTCGTATTTTATTGTTGCCCTACCGCCGTTATACAATATTTTAAAACATGATATGTTATCTGTAACAATGGTACGATATTAAACTGGGCTGCATATACACGCAAAGAAAATCTTCTAATCATTACTTTACAATTTTGTAAGTTTGCACTTTTCGATGATAATGAAAAAAAAATTTTATTACTGCTCGTCGACTGGATCCGAAATTACGCTGATAAACAAACAGCTGATAAGCACACATATTGCGCATTACTAAAAATGTAGTATCGTACATACATAAATAGAAATGGACCTAAATTTGGCAGCCATTAGAATTTTGTTCTATGGTTAGGAATCGGTTGTACTTTTCCGGTTCGAAGCCTAAGTCTCCCAAGTTAAAAACTGACATTCGTGAGATTGGATTTTCCCGCCATGTCACAAAATTTAAAATGGCGGCCATTTTTCTTAAATAAAAATGATCAATAAAACGAATAGTTAATTGTAATTAATAATATCTTTGTGATCAACTACTCTTCTAACTAACATAGCGTTCGACAGTAAAAGCTTATGTGGATTTCGACGTTATGTGGATTTAGATACGGGATTATTATTATTAACCGTTGTCTATACACTCGACAGCTCCGATTTGTATCAGATCTGCCATTGTGGAATAAACTGCTTTGTCGAGCGATAATCCCTGCAAGTAATTATGCTAATTATTATTATTCTGGTATAATATTACGGGGTATTTAATCTGTTTCTGGAATGTACTCATAATGAGCAGTGTTTTGACAGACGTGTTAAATTTTTTTTATTACCACACTTATAATATTTAGTGCCAATCATTGTGGAAACCGGACGCTTAAATAAATGATTGATATTTGCATAATAGTATAATATTCTCCGAAATTGTGACCAAATTGATACGTTAAAAATACTTTCCAAACATTTAATATTCATTTACATTTAATGTTTCTTTATAATAGGTACCATTAGAGGCTTACTGTCGTAATTTACTTAAAGTTGACAAAAATATCAAATTTTTCATATTACTTCCTATGATCTCGTCGCTCTGAGACATCGAAGAACTTGTCAAATACAAGTCTTTGATGACCCTAAATACATCATTTCCAATACTAGCACATTGATGGTAAGTAGTGTCCCCTGAAATACCTAGAATTGGACCCTTGCCTTGATATAAGATCTTTTCTTGGCCCCACTATTGGCTTACCGGGAACTTGCCACATATTTCACTTTTATGTTTTTGGTGGGATTATCTTTAGAGTCCGGACTTTTCTTTTGATATTATTTACATAGACTAGCCACTGGATAGTAAATTTTTTTTACCATAATGTCATCTTACTACTGGCACCAGGATGTTGTTTTATTTTTAGAAAATCGCTTACAAAACGCAAATGAATACTATTGCTTATTCAGTACTATTAATGTCATTGTTATTAAAACAACCTAATTTTATGTTAAATGTATAAATGAATGCACAATAACCTATAAAAGATAAGCAGTAAATCCACTTTTATATGAAGGTATTCGAACAACAAGTTATATTTCTTCACATTCATGAGATATCACAATATTCAGATGTTTTCTGTTACGCGCGTCGCGGTCACGAACAAAAGAAATACGTAAACAATACTGTTACTATGAATAACGTGTGGTATGATAAAAAAACAATTTATCAGACGAGAATGTCCTACAATAAAATAAGATTATGTAGTAACGATATCCAAGACGTATAGTAATGATGAACGACATATTGTCGGGTCATCCATCAGGGAGACCCTTTTAACGTCTACTGCACACCATATAAATGATACATCGTCTTATAATGGCGGAAAGCGCGACGGATTACTGGGACCGAATATGATATATTGTTTTGGCCAAAAAGCCGCCCCATGTTTACCTCACTTTTTTTATTGTGGGAACTAAATCGACCAGCTGGCTTCCAGTTGACAATTATATAACGTCTTATTTTCGAAAGAGATGCCATTTCATTGATGGAGTTTCTTTATGCAAAACATACCTGAATATGCAGATGTAAATCTTTAAGATGTTTCCCTCTAAACATTTGAAATTGTTCGAATAAATAATAATCGATTCCAAAGATAAACTTGATCGATGCGCCCCAAAGTTATTAAAAACCTTAAATTTAGTGGATGTTGAATCTATTCGAAATTAGGTTATTCTACAGTTATTCTAAAACAAAAAGTTAATTTTACCGAAAACTTTCAAATAAATCGTGATGGCGAATTTGCAGCAAACCGAAATTAGAATGTCTGTCGCAACAAAAACTCCTGAACGTCCGCTACATCTGTTCTCGGGGCAATAATTTACACCGAGAGTTTGGGTTTTGCTTCCATTTACGAAAACCTAAAGTTCGATGTTGCAACAATCGTCGTTGAAATAAATTAAACTGGGACATTGGATTTGAGCTATCAAAGAAAATCTGTATGAATTTTTTGAGCCAAAAGAATATTTAAAAAAAATTATGTAGGTAGAAATAGGCTCGCGTTTTGTTGTAATCTCACTAGATGGAAAGCGACATGCAGCCTAGGATGTAGCACGCTCGGAAATGTAGGTATAAAATATAGGTATCTATATATTAAAATATGGAATGTTACGTACACTCGATACCATTATGGACATTCTCTATATGCACAACGTTGTAAATTAAAAATACTAGTTGTTTTAATTGCTGAACCTCTGAAATGTAGTTCCAATACTCGTTGTAATAAAAAGAGCGGAATGCTCGCTACACGTGTCCGTAATGGGCGCGACAATTTACTACGAGATTATCGATTCCGCTTCCATTTGCCAGAGAAGTTTGATGCGGAAACAGATTTCGCGAATCGTTTATACTGCGAATTTCTAACTATTGTAGCTGCTTGTTTTGAAATATGACCCTATTTAAACTCCTATTGAAGAAAATTCGGCTCCAATTCGAAATTTAGTGATCCTTCCATTTAGTCGAGTTACTGTAATTTTAATGTTTGATAATAAAACTCGAGCAGTTAAACGAAACAGAATTGTGATTGATATTGATAACGTGATAGATTCCCTTACAGGTTTACCGTTATATGTCATTGTTATCGGTCATCATTATCATCATCAGCATCTTGATGTCCACTCTTGGAGATAGGCCTCCCCTAATCGGCACCACTCCTTCCAGTCCTCGGCCTTCCGAATCCAGCAGCTTCTCGCTGTCTTCATCAGGTTGTCAGACCATCTGGTAGCAGGGCGATTTACGCTCCTTTTACCGAGTTACCTCTTATGGGTAGTTATTATTATTTAGTCGAAAAGCAACCAAGGTGATCTAGACTATGTGTAATGAATGAAATATCAGAAAAAACGTGATAACTAAAAATATAACGCACAAAGAGTGTAACAGCTCGCTAAGAGAAAATTGCTAATCTCCCAATTCAATCAGAGATAGGACAGGAAAATATCATTTAATTAAGAACGCTGTACTTACCTATAAACATTTTCATTTAGAAAGCTTGATTAAAATAGAAACTAAAAATTTACGATGAACTCTACGCTAATATTGGAACGGAAATAAAACACTTGAGTACAGGAGCCGATATAAAAATGGTCCAGTCAAGACATAAATCATTATATTAATTAGGGTAACCTCATTCAAGTTAAACAGATTGTAATATATTTCGAAAGCGAAATCATCAAATTCGACCCTTTTTCGTTACCCTGTATGCGGTCTCCTCTCAGAATTAGTGAGGTTCGAACCATAGTCAGCCAAGCTTGGTAACTACCGGTTGACTTGATTAACGCGCCTTAGAGAGTATTATACAGGTGTGTAGGAGGCCCTACGTTACGATATTTTCTTCTCGTTTATCTTACATTACGATATTTGCTATTTCTTTGCGTTTACGACTTTCCCTACGTTACCTTACGCTTATTTTCCTTTGCTATTAAACATGACATATGCTGATTAAACATACAGACATATGATGCGGTTATTTTTTCATTTATTACTATTTTTCGTTATTATACATATTGGAATCAAACCTATTCTGAAAAATGTCCGTACTGGGTACAATACTTTTTCAAATAAAAAGTCGAGAACATTCGTTACATCTGTCCCCAATATCCGCGATAATTTACGACCACAATTTCGGTTTCGCTCCCATTTGAGAGTTCCACGCGGTAACAGATTTGTTAATTGCTAGTATTGACTCGTTAGAGAATATTCATATTTTGGCTACTGCATGACGTCGACAAGTTATTTTTAATTGAATGCAATTAAAAGTAGTCAATATCTTTGCCGTAAAGAATGAATAATGAGTAGTGAATTTACCGTTAATTATTTATTAATTGGTATACAATAATTAATTGGGTTTATTTGCACACAATAAATATACAATACAGATGTTGCAAATTTGAAGGTCCCTTATTCTACTAACAACTGTTGTACAATTATATAAATGATTCGTAGTATCTTTGCCAATTAAGTAATTAGGGAAAAAAACATTATAATAAAAATAACATATTGCCAATAAATATTTCTTATTAAAATTTTAATAAATTATTAGATATATTTTTTAATATCGACCGATAATAATGTATTATAAATACCTACATGTTATAACCCTATGCTAGAGCATAGAAGTGGTAGGCAGGAACCGCACTAATAAAACTTTTATATTAATCAATGTATTTAAATAAAGATTTTTCCTTTTATGGCATAACGCGGCAATTTTAACGACCTCACTTCTTAAAATACCTTTTCACCGAATTCGATGATGTTTTGTATAACATCCATATACCAAAATATTACTTCTTACTTCAGCTAAGCTTGAAAACTATCAATTGTTTCTAGTAATAAAAATTATAATATGCTTGACTGACTCAACTATTTCTGCCGCCAATAGCGTGGAACACGTTACTTATCATAGTAAAAAACTATGTATCTTTATTGTACAGAACTAAGTAGAGTTTTACCGTATTGTGTATGTTTAAGGTTAATAGAAGGATGCATATTGTCGCACATGATAAGTAGGTATCATAATGTAAGGCTGGTAGAGTAAGATTGTTATAAAAATGCTAACAACCTTCATTGCGGGAGTCGGTTGTTGACCATTTTAGTCAGAAAGTAGAAGTACAGCACCTCCTGGTCCGCAAGTTGTAGAACGACCATAAATGTACTGTATGTTCTACATAAATTATCTGCAGTCGCGTTGAACAGCTTGGACAGATTTAGGATTGAAAGAAGTTATCTTTCTCAAATGAGAGAGCGCGTGTGATTTGGTAAGCAGACTTATAGCATTTCTCGACTATCGCACTACGATGCTGCCGGGATGTGCATTATTATGCCCTATAAAGATGGATCGAAAAAAACCTAACGCCTGCATTTATCTTAGGATAAGCAGAGGAATTACGTACCCCCATTAATCATCAGTTATATGTATCTTGTAATATGAGTATATTGCTAAACAGCGAACAAACATCTAGACTCCGACTCTAAAGACTATTGGGAAAATAGGACGATGGAAAAACTTTGTTACTGAACATGTAATGACTATTTAACAGTGTCAGATGGTAGGAAAGCCGCGACCTATTGTGTTTCTTGTGAATTCGTACATTGTATGTCGAAACGATAAATTTCGCGCTTCGATTGCCACAGCGCCGCAACAGGGAGATTTACGCAGGCCGCAATAGAGTATTCTTATATTTACTTTGTTACAACATTGCTGCGGGCTGTGTAATATTACTGATAAAAATCACTTCCGAGACAGAAGCCTTGATTTGCTCTTGTAAAAAAATAAATGCCGTAATAAAGGATAAAAATAAATACATAAATAACAAATGTTTCTTTTTTTAAGTTACAAAAGTGGCAAACGATCAGACAGCAGTTAAAAGGGCCGCTGCTAATAGACGTCTGCAAACGATCTTGAACTTAGGACAGGACTGTTATTAGTCGTTAATTGACAGTTAGTGTAGTTAATACCTCAGAATAACTAAACGAACTACCATATTCCTTCTCAAGGGCGTTTGCAGTTATCTGCAATTTGTGCCTGGTGCTTGATCGTTTGTTGGTTTCTAAAAATATGGTTTCTTACATAATGACAGGGTATGAATAAGTTTTAGAAATATCTTGAATCTGATTGGCCGAATAGGTCAAGTAATTTAAACACTCGACTTTAAAGATTCAAGTAATTTAAACACTCGACTTTAAAGATTCAAGTAATTTAAACACTCGACTTTAAAGATATCTTTAAGTATTTCAAACAGAACTATTCCTTTGAGGATGCATACAAGAATAAAGTTATATTGTCAGTTATTTTCCATAAATCATGTTGTGTTATATTACTTTACACTCCTAGCGGATTGTAAATAAAACTATCAATATATGTACATATCTTTGGAAAGTCAGCTGTGTGCGTTCTTTAAGGAGTGTTATAACTATAGCAGTGATAGCCTAGTGGTTAAGAATTCAGCCTCTCACTCCGAGGGTGCTGGGTTCAAATCCATGGCGCAAACGTCTTTACAAAAGTGCGTTTTAAGTTTAAATATCACTTGCTAACGGTGAAGGAAAATATCGCGAGGAAACCTGCACACCTTAGAATTTATAAAAAGAATAGTTTCTAAGGTGTGTGAAGTCTTGCAAGCACTTGGCCAGCGTGGCAGACTACGGCCTTAATCCTCTTAGAAGGAGGCCCATATTCCAACAGTGGAATAACAAATGGGTTGATCATTATTATAACTTTGCCAACTGCACTTGGTTAGATCTGGTCTACTGTTTTGAACCTCATCAGGTGACAAGACCTGTGTCTAAGAGTGGTGCAAGGTACGTAACTTTAAGGAGAAATTATTATGAAGTGCATACGAAGAATATAAATCATTATTTACCTTGTGATAAATATAAAAACAAATGATGATATTTTATATATTATTCACTGTGGAGATAAATTGGTTCTATGGTGTGTGAAGTCCGCCAACCCGCACTTGGCCAGCGTGGCAGACTAAGGCCTTAACCCTCTCAATATAAGAGGAGACACATATTCCAACAGTGGAATGACAAATGGGTCGATTATTATTTTATTTTTATAGATAAATTGGCATTCCATAGAACAATTCATATGGGCGGTGCACCGCTGTTGAGCATTGTGCTTAAAAAAGAATTTAATAAATAGACTATCGACACCATAAATCGTACTGCGTTCACCATAAATCTTCCGTAAACCGATTCCGCTTAACAAAATACTAGCTAGTTTTACGACTACTAGATTTCAGATCGAATATTGTATCTAAACAGAAATTAGATTTCTTCTACATTGTTCTTAAAATGACTAAAGAGCGATTTTATCTCAGTAACTTTGGTAATAAATGTCTGCATAATTTCTAAAATAATCTTTCTATTTTTTTTTATATTTTTTGTCATAACACGCATCTTATAAAAATTCAAATGTGCACGTTCATTTTTTTTCAAATTAATTCCAAACGCGGTAAATTAATTAAGAAGCTATTTTCATATTTTAATTAAAGTTATGTTTACACGAATATCCCTTGCTTACATATTAAATCGGGACACTAGATTAAAATTCGTTGAGGCGTTATAAATTTGGGCCAAGATTTTAAGTCCCTTAGGATCGGAACATTTTTTGAGAATAACCGGCGTAAGTCACTTTCCAAGCTACGTAAAAACTTGTGTAAAAATAAAGGTTATCTGTATCTTAATTTCTGACTGAATGAAATATAACCTAAAGTAATAATGACACTTTCGTGTTTGTATAGATTACTTCTTCTATACTATTCATCATATTTGATCGACATCCCTTTGTTCCTCACTGCGTTTCTTTCCTTTCTGAATTATGCCAAAATATTATGTATTTATACTTATAAGTATCTTAATGGACGAAAGTGCCGAGGGAGATCAATGCTCACCTATATTGAGCAAATAGGTCAAATTCTGACTGATGCGGAAGTTAGATAACTCTGAAACCGGCGTGCATTTATAAAGAGAGAGATGAATGTGGAAGGAGTATGACAGGTCTGTAAAGACAGAGATAATAGGGTCTCTATTCTCTCTGGCTACCCCCCAAGTGACCTCACGTGAAGATACATATGTATGTATTGTACATGTTTGGCGTTTTGGCTAAATGTCAAACATGCATTGTTGTTTCAGAGGTGTGTAGTACACTTCAAAGTACCACCAGTTACCTTTACGTCCCAGTATGGAATAGAGGCTGAGCCACTACCTATTTGGAATTTCAAGTTAGAAAACTTCAATAGTATCCGACCCGGGGGTCGAACCGAGAGCCTCGTTAGCAGTTCCGTTTGCAACCACTTGACCAACGAGGAAGTCATTCAACATCGAATGAGAATTACGTCGAATTTCCTTGGTATTTATTCGAGATTACTTGGTAATTGACCCGTGCAGAAGAACAAAATTGTTAACTTCCACTATACAATATGAAGTAGTACTTTAGTATATAGTAGATTTACTGAACTTAGTTGACAAACCATTTGAGAGACTGCGATAAATAATTTTTCGCGGCGCGCTCTGTAATGTTTTTTTTTTAATTTATTCCACTGATAAAACTGAGCGGAAGGAGAATAATTTACATTTCATATTTTAATCTCGCTGCGAAGAGATTAACAATATTTAAATGAGTTAAGTCGCATTCGTTATCACGATAAGGGATGGGCGCAACGACTGATTAATTAGCGTAATTAAACCTAATTTAACGTTTTATTAATTAAGAGTTAAATTTTATTCCACAATTTTTTTTATGAAGTTTAAAACATCCAGCTGAAACTGGAAAATGTTTTGGAGCAGACGGATAAAGAATAAGGTGTTCTTTAAGGCTTCAAAACTTCCAGGAGTATAGCCTTTGTTTAATATTAATCATGACGAATGGTTAACAAAACTGAATAATAAGGTTAATGTTTAATGTTAGCAGATCACGGTATGTCGCAGTCTGCGTAGGCATGCTTATATTCCCTGGTCGCCGACGGGCAGCAGCGTAGGCAGTGCGAAAAGCGTTACTCTGTGATCCGGGGATACTTAGTGGAGGTCTATGCCTAGCAGTGGATTATGGTGATGATCATGATGAGGAAAAATGGATAAGTGCGATCTATTTGTATTCCGTGGTTACCAATGTTCTTACAAGTTGTCTAATTAATTGCCATGAATTTGTTAAAAATTCCGACTTATTAGCAGATATTTCAAAATTATTCAATTTTGAGCCAAGTAAAATTCAAAATTATTCAATTTTGAAATTTACTTGGCTACTCATTGTATTGGATAACAATAGTATAAAGTAAAGACAAAGAAATATTAAACATTTTAAAAACATGGGTAAAAACGAAATATGTGAAATAATGTCAGGAATTTTTTTATATCATTCAGCTTTGAACACTCAATATAAATTCTTGGCATGTCGAAAATAGGAGTCCGTTTGGGAATTTAATTAAAATATTGATTTTATCGAACAATCTTTCATAAATGAAAATTAATTTGTTATAAAATTGGTATTGTTTATTTCTTAAAACTTAAATTGTGGAGCACACTGTGAATATTTTCTTTGAAAACATTGTACTAGTAAGCATTCTAAATCAACTGAGTAACATTACAAAAAAAATATCTGTAAGTTAAAAAAAACTAGTTACGTTTTAATTGAAGAAATCGCTAATTATGTGTATCATCAATGTTATAATCGGTTGTTAAATTGATTACAACATTGTTAAATTTATTGTAATTATTGATTATCAATTGTTAAAATGATTATAACATTGTTGTTTATTGTTATTATTGATTATCAATTGTTAAATTGATTATAACATTGTTGTTTATTGTTATTATTGATTCTCAACAGTTACATTGATTATAACATTGTTGTTTATTGTTATTATTGATTATCAATTGTTAAATTGATTATAACATTGATGTTATAAAAAAATTCGTGCGGCCATCTTGTATTATTCAGTAATGCACGGATTACAAGGTATGTAACATAACACAATACATGTCACTTGACACCTGTCGCTAATGGACATACAGGTCATATGTTTCCGATTTAATATATCAATTGATAGAAAGATGTATATCGGGTCTCAGGCAAATTAGCTTCTACCATTATATATTGCAATATTCGACATATAAATGAATGTAAC
>DWJK01003204.1:0-13438 GCA_018248815.1 Croniades pieria auraria
CCGCTGTTTGCAGCGAGGTCGCGGCGGAGACTGACTCTTCTTAACTAGTCGGGCCATCCCGAAAAACGTACGTGAGTTAAGCCGGTACATTTTTAATCATGTGTACTCACGAAACATTTAATAGTAAAATGCCACCTGTTGTTGGACCTCTTAGACTATGTCTCGTGCTCGCTCATTGATGAGGAGCAGGTGGTCAGATCGCCGAGCGGACAGCAATATTTACAAACGGAGGGCAGTGGAACAATAGTGACCGGGGTATTGTCTTGCGCAGGATGTCCGAACGTATTGTGCACGCCAAACAGTACAGAACGAGATATTCGCCTTTGTCACATCCTACAACTGTGTTTGTACGGTTTTAATTTGTTGCTTTATCAATTATTTGTTGCGTTACGTAGTGTTACAGTTCATTAAGGTGTCGATATACATGTTATATAAACATAACATCCGGCCTGTATTTATCAGAAGGGGTAGGCAGAGGATTGTAATACATTCCCGTTTCACTAGTCTACGTCTTCATACGGCTCACCATGGATTATGGTCATGGTTATTTTAGACGAAGTTTTTCTTTTAGAAATATCATCATCATAATTATTATCATCAGCCTACTCCCGTCTACTGCTGAACATAGGCCTTTCCAATGGCACGCCACTGAGCTCGATCTTCAGCTCTTCGCATCCAACCACTGTCAGCCACTATGCGTATATCGTCACTCCACCTATCTGGAGAGATAAATTTGTAAATATTTATTTTTTTATTTCAAAGTTGTTATAACGGCGTCAACCTACAAATATTGTAAATTAGCATTTGGCTAGCGAGAAACTCAGATTATTTATACATAGATTGTTCACTCAGTTTTGTGCCAGTCGAACCGAAACATCTAAATTTATCTTAGGTATCAGTTTTATTCTATGAATTAATATAAAAAGGTATTATACCGAGGCAAGTGGAACGTGAAATTTACTTGACCGGCGCCATTTACGCAACACAGTTCGTAACTGCATTTGCATATCGAAAAATTGTTGCGAAATGTTAATGCTCATAAAGACTTTTATGAAATTATAGCGAAATTTTAATTGAATATGTTCCGTGGTGATAAATGGCTGCGGGGACGGGAATGACGATAAAACGTTGGATTTATTTCGCGGTGAGATGAGATTCATCGCGTACGCTTGTTAGCACTATTTATAATCACGATGCAGTTCTAAATGTCCTCACTTGATGCCTACTGACTAATATTAGTCATCATCAGCAGCCTGTTTGTGTCCACTGCTGATCTTCGACCTCCCCTAAGGGGTTTTTGTTCACAATCTTGGCTTGGGGTCAAGGGATGTACTCTGCCTTCGCCCCGACAGGGAATAATTACCATTATTGAGGATTAATTACGACTAATTTAATGATCGCAACTAATATTACACAGTACTTGCCGTTATTTTATTAAGGTCGTCACAGATGGAGCTATATTAAATATTAAAGCAAGGCAAACGGATTTGTATCACTATATATTTTCTATGCAGTGATAGTCTAGTCCTTAAGAATTCAGCCTCTCACTCTGGGGGGTGCTGGGTTCAAATCCATGGCGCGCACCTCTGTACAAAAGTGCGTTTCAAATTTAAATATCACCTGCTAACGGTGAAGGAAAACATCGTGAGGAAACAACACACCTTAGAATTTATTAAAAAAAAATTTCTAAGGTGTGTGAAGTCTGCCAACCCGCACTTGGCTAGCGTGGTAGTCTATGGCCTTAACCCTCTCAATATGAGAGGAGACCCATATTCTAACAGTGGAAGGATAAATGGGTCGATTATTATTTATTATTATTATTATATATTTTCCATAGTAGCGCTCGAGTGACCACACATATAGCTATAATATATATCTCGTCGTAAAGTTTATGAACAAATATAGTAAGATATATCTCGGTATGTCGAGATATATTATTACGTAGATAATGACCGTAAAGATTATCGTATCGTATCGTATCGTACCGTAGCATAGCTATCGTCTGCGGTAGTTTGCTATAACATGTATGGTAGCACAGTACTCGTATGTTATTAGTGTAAAAATTCATCTGTGAAGTCCTTTAGTTCCATATGAAACGCCGTATCTCATCGCATTTTAAAAAATCGATTTATACATACAGCAACAAACGGCTACCATTTTTTAGCAGAGAATTTCATGTTTCTTTATAAAAGCAATTATTTGTTCATCTTAATAATTCCACTGATTCTTTATAGAGTAGAGCGCGGGTCATGACCGCAGAGGTACGCTTTGTTGGGAGAATAGGTTTCTTTATGAAAATATTTTCTCGTTATGAAAATGACCGTATTTAATAAAAGTGTGAATATATGTAGGTAATCAGTCAGGAGTGTTTGTGTACCTGTCCTAAGTACAGATGTACATATCGGCATTATACATATATATGCATATAATGACGATGGTTAGACCCCAACCGAACAGGATGGAGCGCGGTGATTTAAAAAGCTTTCATTGTTACCGCTGGCGCAAAACATTATCCGCCCGGACTTGGAGATATTTTCATTCAAACAAATTTCCCGATTGAAATTGAAATTCCCATTCGTTCGACTCAAACGAAGGCTTACTGAACACTAATAATTCAAATGTATTTCTGACGCCGTGGGCGCTGTTGTTCATAATTTGAGATTCAAGTAAAGTAGCTATGAATCAAGGGAATAATGTTTATTGTAAGGAGGTATTTATGCAGTACGGATATAATGTAGTTAGTCAGCTCTTGGCAGTCGTTAGGGAATACCAATGCTCGCGGCGCTATCGATTTACAACGTAGCGCGGAGCGTGTGTGAACTTTATAAACACAGCTCCGGCTTGTTGCACTGTTAGCTGAGATTGTGTACGATTCACTGCACATTTTAAATAGCTTTGGCCTTTCACTGTACCCTTAATACCTTTGTTTTCTAGGTAAAAATCTGGAACATTCTAGAATACTGATTAAGCCTCAATTCCGTTATTGTCTGTTTAGGTAACGGTGAGCTATTAGTAGTTTAATTTCTAGGTCTAGAACATTCTAGAACTCTGACATATCCTTCTATTTCATTATTGTCAGTTCAGGCTACAGTATGCTATTAATACCTTAGTTTTATACGTAATAATAGAGAACATTCTAGGACAATTATTCATTTCTATTCTATTTTCTATTTATTTCTGTTCCAATTTCTATCTTGGAACTTCTAGTAGAGGGTCGAAGTTTGGAGTTGTGCCCGGTGCATGGCAATAAGCTCACGACCTACTCCATAGTGAGACGTAAACGTGACTGGTGAAACGTGGGAGTGTACTACACACCTCTGCCTAACTTTTCGGGGATTACAGGCGTGATATTACGTTTTTTTTATAAAGTACCTAAAACTAAACTGAAACAGCCACGGTCACAAATAGTCTCGCAACTGATCATAAAGAGTTACGAGACCATAACGGGGCTGTTACCTGTACGACAGTTAGTGTGGATTATTCCGTATGATACCATGATGGATACTGCTAAATTAATTTAAATAATGGGTTTGTTATTAGTTATTGTTAGTATCTACTGATATTGTATTTCTAATTGGTTTATCTATACATGTTTGAACAAATGACGTACCAGTAGCGCAGTATATCATGTGAAACATAATGTCAATCTGACAACGTTCCCGCCAGTTCGGCTTGCTGTGCCTAGTAATTGGCACATAATGTTAGGCACTGATGATAATAGCGGTAAATATTATATGTTACCTGTCTTGCTGTATAGGGCTTTATACATTATGCATGTTAGACAACAAAGAATATCATCCGTTAGTTTGATGATATGTTCGAAAGATCTAAAGCGATTCTTTAAGACAACATTAGAGTTATCAAAATTAGAATCGAATTACTGATGTTATTGACTGGTACCCAAAGGTTGTCTGGGAGAGATCGCTTTTAGTGATAGGACCGCCTTTTGTTTCTTCTGAAATTTGTACTATCTCCCTCTTTCTATTTCTTTGGAGTACATAAGGAATAATTGTATTGTATTGTATTGTATTGTAGAGTCCTTCCGGGCTGGTAACGCGTTAGTGACCCCTTTGGTGTTGCTAATATTCATTAGCGACGGTGACCACTTACCACCAGGTGGCCTGTCTGTCTGTTCGTTATATTACACAATAAGGAAATGTCTATCCGTGTTCGTCATCAAAAATCATATTAACCACTATCATTTTTATTTCAGAAAATCGACAATGATGGCAAGAGTGATTCAGCGAACTCGGGCAGCGAGGAGAGCTCCGAATCCGACAGTTCTGCTGAAGACGAAGAAGAACTGGACGCCATCAGGCCGATGTTCAAGCTGCCCATACAGTTCGACTTGGACGAACTGGCCGGCGCATTTTTGGCCAACAATCAAAAGTAAGTGTCAATAAAAAAATTTGAATTTATATTTAAGCATTTCATCAGTACTTATATATATGATGATTGTAGAAGAAATATCTCAGATCTGTAAAGAAAAAGATATTTGGCACTCTGTGTTCTCTGCCTACCCCGTAAGGAACGTGGTGTGATGACATATATATGACTCAATACGTTCGGCTTCAACTAGTCAGACTATCCCGAAAACACATACGTGAGATATTCCGGTACATATTCAATTACATAAATGAATTTTTATTTGACGAAAAATGACGTCATTGGATATACGACTTCAATGATCAAAATAAGGCTCTACTCCGGTACATATATAATTGATATATCTTTTTTTTTACAGCATTTAAATATGAGACCTTTTGAAAATAATGATAATAATATCAATAATATGAAAAAAAAAGAAAAAACAATATTTATAAAAAATAAAGTTCATTTAAAATCATCCGGTACAATTCAATCACATAAATGGATTCTTATTCTTTAAATCGCGTATTGATTATTTCAAGCGATATCAATCATTATTATGACTCGAGTTTAACTGAAATTTTTAAAACAGTTATTTGAGTTTGATTTTGAATATGTCATCAAGGTTGAAAAAGTGAAAAGGGTAACGAAAAATGACGTCATTGGTTATACGACTCCGATGACCATAATAAGGCTCTCCTTATATGCGAGTTAAAAACTTTCTTTTGATAAAGCTTTGTTCTCAATAGGACGATGTCTTGGATGGAATACTAAAATAATACGTGGAATCTGAAAGAAAATAAACTGATATGTTTAACTAATAGCGTTTAAATCCGCGCAGTGTTGACAGACGTCAACATCAATGATGACATCGAGAGCGGTAAAGTCCTTGACGAAATTTTTTTTTTTTATTTGATTGTATTCTGAGCAGTACAATATATGTAGAGGACAGAAACATGAAATGAAAGAATAATAGAAAAACAAACAAAATAAACAGTACTTTGGTTACCGCTCTCTAATTTTACGCACTATGTCAATAGATATATGAAGTATTTTTCAAAGTCAAAATATAGTCGTTCTGAACATAGGGCACATTGCGTTCGGTTGACATTGTACAAGTTTTCATATTGTTAAAGTCATTTTAATAGGCCTACAATATTGCTATTCCAGTCGCTATATTTTGTACTATATAAAGTACGTACCCTAATTCAGTAGTTCAACAAGGGATTCGTGTTACGTCCTCCAAACATAAAGGGGTTGGAGTCAATATTGAAGGCTGAGAGACTTTAAGGACGTACAATTCGGTCGGGTCATTTCATGTTGAAGTTGAAGGGTTTACAAACGTAATACGGATACATACATTTATAACTCGCAGAAGGTAACTACGCACCTCGTTAAGATGTTGTAATAGGATGGTACTGACGCGTCGCAGGGAGCGCGTCGAAGGAGAGTCACGTGGCAGGAGGAAAGCGCATTTCTCACAAGTGCTAGCTTAATTTCTGGATATTGTAGTTAATACATACATGTTATAAGACATCTCTGCCTACCCCGTAATGATTGGCGTGAAGATATGTATGTATGTATATAGACATGATTTTGTTTTCGATTTATTTCGGGTAAAAAGAGTGCGAGAAATCGGTAAGAGGTAACATTTGTTCGGAGATAGTTAATACAATTTGAGAGTAAGTGTTAATAGCGTTCTGAGAACACTATCATGTGTTCGGTAATCGGGTTTTCAGACGTGTTCGATTCGTCTATTTTTCTCTAATTGGAACTATTCGTACTCACTCAATCAATTTATTAGTCTGTAAGGTTTCGTCTAGGAGTTTCGCTGCTTGATTGATTTTTGAGTGAAGGAGATATCTTTAAAAATGTTTTTTTTTATAGACTCTAATGTACTCATTTATGTAAATATACATCAATATCAAGAATAAATATGAGGAATTTACGAATCGTAAGTTTAATTGACAATAAGTGACTTGTGTTTTTTCTTGTGCGGTTTTCCTCAAAGACTAAACCTCTAAAGTACTACGTCATTGTTGTCTTTGTTGGGTCAAAATTTCCAAATCATCGGTAGATATGTTATATGAAGAGAGATGTCGCTTTACGGCTTTCTTATAACGTAGATATTGACATCCGGGTTTGGGTTTTCTCCTTAGTAAACAACGGTTTCCGGTAACTTGGGGTTATCCATACATATGACGTCAGTACCGTCAAATTGAGCTTTAAAAATCTTGAGCCTCTATCCTAGTGAACCTGGTACGTCTTATAATAAATAATAATAATATTCGACCCATTTGTTATTCCACTGTTGGAATATGGGTCTTCTTTCATTTTGAGACGGTTAAGGCCGTAGTCCGCCACGTTGGCCAAGTGCGGGTTGGTAGACTTCACACACCTTAGACTTTTTTTTATAAATTCTAAGGCGTGCAGGTTTTCCCACGATGTTTTCCTTCACCGTTAGCAAGTGATATTTAAATTTAAACGCACTTTTGTAAAGAGGTGCGCACCATGGATTTACGTACGTCTTAACGTAATTATATTAGTGGTTCGGTCTTATTATCCAATGCGCAGAAATATCATTTGCAATTTTCTGCGCATTAATGACTGATATTCACATTTATCTCTTTAAATACAGTATGCACGGTATTCAGAAGCCTTTTCCAATTACGTATTTATGTAATTCTACGTTCTAGCAGTATTCTACATTTAGAGGATTTTAATTGTTAAACACGAGGTATATATTATTACGGAAATTGTTCTAGCAAACGTTGCGGGGGCTAGCAAGAATTATGTGGGAATTGCTGGGAGTAAAATTCCACACCACTCACCGGGATAGTTGCGAGGATAATTTTGCATAGTTCATCAACTTTGTCTATATGGTACCCATGTTGTCTATACAAGGAGACACGGAACGAATTATATTCAAGTCCGCTAGGAATTATCTTTTAACAACATTACGTTGGGGAGACAGTGTCATCATAATCGAAGCTGGAAATATAGGCATTTCTAATTCGTAGCTATCAGTTATTTAACTGGATTATGTTATTCGTATATTGTACTATAATACTATAATCATATTTGGTGCTCTCTGCCTACCTGGTAAGGGACTTGGTGTGAAGTTATGTGTGTATGTACATATATTATTCGTATTAGTGGTTTATCGAGTACCTCCTTAACTGGATATAAAAGCGTTGATGTTTGATTTACAGGGGACGCATGAACTGCATGGTGGAGCGCCGCCACGAGGAGCCCGAGCGCCGTTTCCCTTTCAACATCTTGGGAGCCTTCGCCCCGCGCAGCGCCCAGGCCGAGCGCATCGCCATCATTTGTCACGGCGGCGATGAGAGGTAGATATTTTCATCATACATCACCTGCATTCTTAACATTTGATTGCGATTCATGTAAATGTAAACAACACAGATTTCTTGCGACTCATATTTACAGGACTGAGTTTAAATTCTATCTGTTCCTCTGCGCTGCTTAAATACGAATTGGAGTAAATAAGGAGTTCTCCTGTTAGAGTTTTCAGTTCGACAGATGATTATAAAAAGCCTTTCAGCTCTTAGAAAGCAGTTTGTAACAGGAATTTTGTTAACATATCCATGTTCTATATTATGTCATAAAAAAACATATAACACGAGGATTAAAACTTAAGGCAAAGGAAAACTTTTTGTAACCTTGCATTTTCTCTATAAATATAGAGACACTTGGTACTCTCTGCCCATCCCATAAGGGACCTTGCGTGATGGTACAGTAATATTAAAAATATAAATAAACATCAATTACTTTACCTTACTTGACATTCCCCTGGGACAATACCGTGGTGGCTTAAGGCGGCGAGACGGGCAGTTAGGGGACTCTCGGTAAAAGAGGGCAGTTAAAGAAAATGACATATGACAGGCAATGTCTCACAGTTGACGGGAATGAAGAAGGTTGTGTGTTAAACATTAAGTTATTTGACATATAGAACCAACATGTGTGGACATGAACGTAAGTAGTAAAACGCGTGAGTATACTACACACCTCTGTCTACTTCTACGGGGCTTACAATCGTGATGTTACGTTACGTTATGCGAGGAAACCTGCACACCTTAGAGTTTTTGTAATGATTTTCAAGGCGTGCAAGCTCTGCTATTTTGCTCTTGGCCAGCGGCAGATTATGACATTAACGATTTTCGTTTTAAGAGGAGTCTCATTTCCGACAGTGGATCGATAAAACCGTCGATGATTATGAAGCACAAAATAACTAACTACTTACGATTTTAATCTAACTAACTAATCAGTCAAGTTAACTAATCAATCAAGTTAATTTAACTTTGCCATATTAAATGTGTCAGCATGCTCAAAAATCATCAACAAGGACATATTTTCTGGCACTCCATGTGCCCAAACACCCAAACACCCAAACAATTCTCTAAGGCAACAGCGCGTTTCTCATTACCCTGTCCGATGCAATCGCAGTCCTATCTAAAAATTAATTTATACTTCCTACCTGTCGTGGCATCAATTCATTAATTTTTTGGAGTGTTAATTTAATCGGTATATTTTAGTAGTTTTTTTAATCTAGTATAGGCCAGCACTTGGCCGCAGTCTTGCCTGATGGAAAGCAAAGGTCGACTTGCCCCACGCTGACAGAGCACTTTAAAGTTTATTCGCCTGTGTCTAACAGAGAGCTATTAAACTCAATGTTCGCTACGATTCAGTGATATTGAAGCACGTTTTAGAAATAATACATAAAATACTGTGACATTTTTATAAAAAAAAACCATGTTATAGGGCGTTGGATTTTTCGTACTTGGATTGATAATTTTTTTTTGATAAAATCTCATCCACTTATGAATGTCGTAAGACACGAGATCTTAAGAGAGCTATGTAATTATTTTTTTGTACATCAGCCCTTAAATCAATATTATTACGCCGGGAAATGCTTTTACGTATAGGATTTAGTACTGAAAGTTTAGCAACAATGCTGCGACACCTAATATGACCTGAACATAAATTTGGTCACTATTAAAAATGGTAGGATACTCATTAATACCTTGCAGTACTTTCAGTACCTTTAAGCTTCAGGCGAGATATCAGATGTTGGAGCGACGAGAACCCTTACGTTAATCAAGACACGCTACTTAAGTATGCAAAATATTGTAATGGGCATTTCACTTTTCATAAGAAAATATTAATAATAATAATATAGTTTTATTTTTGAATAACCAAGACTCATATTATAAGACAAACATAACTATTAAATTCTTTTAACATCAGACCAACTATTTAAAGCGAGGTTTTAACGTTCAAAGGAAACGAAACAAAAGTGATTTTGAAAGCAACTAGCAGAATAATATAACTCAAGTAAATTGGAGAAGTAAATTAATATGACGAAACAAAGGCCAAAGTAGTCAAAAGCGAACTCGACGTGCATAGAAAGTTTATCAAACACCACCACATCCTGCCACTAGAGATTTCATTAGTTGGAAATGTGTTCGGAGCACAGTCGATGTCTTTCTGATACATACATATGTATGTACGTATGTGTGTGTGGTTGCTTTTTATTGAACGTGTTTGAAACTAGTTTTCTATTTATTTAGTTATTTGTTTTTTCATCAATAAATGCGGTACGTGTCGTAAGAGAATTATAAATGTGGGAAAAGCACATTAGGATTGGCAGGTTAGAGATATTTGGCATTTCGTGTTCTCTGTCTACCCTGATTTGTATATGATCACTACTGGCTAAAAATGCTGAAATGAATAAACCAGTTTTATTCGTTTCAATTGGTTCCACGGCTGAATCATAAAAATAATAATGTGATACTCTTCACCTTGTGTTAATGTATTTTTTAACGATGTTGCTGAGGATCAGAAGTGTCATAACATTATTATACCCTCACGCTATTTTCCTTACGGGGTACTTAGTGGGCACCAAGTTCACTTGAACACTTTAGAACATAATGCCAGGTCTCTCACAGGGCAAGCAGTTGATACCGAATGTCAAATGTCTTTATCCTTGCAGACCTGACATGTTTTCCGTCTTTTTTTAAATGTATAAATTAATTGTGGTTCGTATGAAAAAAAGAAGTCTAACAATACTTCTGTATTGTTGCATATAAAACGCTTTGAATGTATTTTTATTTTTCATTTGTGTATAAACAATTCTTGTCTATAGTCAGGTTTTTTTTTATTTTATATCCTTTGTTCATGGTCCGTTACGGTCGATTTCCGTTTGGGTAAATAATTACTTGGCATAATATCCGTTCCGCAAATGAGTTTCAATGACTTTGGTGTTTATAAATTATTTGGTTTACTGTTTATTCGTTCCTCTGAACCGAATTCAAACGTAAATAAAGCCGATTCTGTGACTATGTCTTTACGTTATATATATTTATCTATGTAACCATGTCTTTATTTTTATATCGTTCCTTTGTGATCTGTGATCATTAGAAAAAGTATGTCGAGAAAAGAAAGTTGAATGTATTAACAGCAGTATAGTTCTTTAAGTAACAAAGGAAGTTAATGAAATCCAAATTTTCTCAGCTATGACTATTTTTACAAAAGTAGAGACGAGAGTAGACGAGAGAGTAGAGAGTAGTAGAGACTTCTATTATGTTAAATATCTGCAGTATCCGGAAAAACTGCGATTATAAAAGATATAACATGCAGGCATACAAAAATTGCAATTTTTTTTACTGGTCTTAAGAAAATCATTAAGTGTCATCTCCATAAACTGTCTGCTCCCGTACCCTGGACATAGACCTCTCCAACAGCACGCTATTGAGTTCTATCAGTAAATACACATAAGTATACTAAACCTTTGTACTGACATATACATACATAGATATATACATACACAAACACACGCACATTCAAATGTGTCGGTAAACTTTTATAAATCTTACATCAATCATGACTATTTAACGAGATATATGTAGATATGCTCATGATTAAAAATCTACCGACTTAACTCACGTACGTTTTTCGGGATGGCCCTTTATTTTATTAAGCCATATCGCGCCGTAGCGATTAACTATTTTACTATTAAATGTTTCGTGAGTATTTATACACATGATTAAAAATGTACCGGCTTAACTCACGTACGTCTTTCAGGATGGCCCGACTAGTTTCGGACCTGTACGAGGTCCTTCCTCATGAGTTCGCTTTCCTTTTCATACTATCTTTTCAACAATGTCTATCATCCGTTCTTCTATACATTTATATGTTTCTAGTGTGAAACGGTTTATTCTGTTTAAGCCCATGAGATAATTGAATATCATTGGCACCTTAGGAATAACGACTTTAACTGGCACTACAACTTTATCATCTAACAAAATTTTATTTCATGTTCTACTTACTGTTTTATGGGCACTCGCTCAATGGCCTTCATAGTAGCTGGTTGGGTTGCAAAAGACGCTAATGTCTGAACTAAGGACTCTCTCGTACTGGCCAACACGATTCGCTGATCAGCGAATTCAGAGCAGAGAAACGCTGCGCAGGAAACCACCAGTTCTTCCCATTCTGTTACATATGAAGAAAAAGAGGTTTTCGTAATATGTGACCACATCCACAAGAACCCCAATTCACATGCTCATGTTCGTAGATTATGTGAAAAATTTTCTTACGGGACACCTAGCAATTGACTCATACAGACTGATGACGTCATGTGGTGTGTGCGCTCACATGAGTTAATATTATAAAGCGTCTTTTATGTTGTTATTTTGTGAAATCCAATGTTCTTGTGTTGAAAACGTCGGCAAATTTATCACAGGATATGTTATAGAAACACGCAACATCACGCCTGTAATCCCCGAAGGGGTAGGTAGAAGAGTGTAGTACACTCTCTCGTTTCACCAGTTACTGTCCCATGGAATATGTGGTGAGCCTTATTGCCGTACACTGGGCACTGGTCCAGACTCCGTGTCCCTATTAGAAATTCTAAACTAGAAACATTCCATAACACCCGACCCGGGGTTTGAACCCGGGACGGATTTGAACGGCAGTCGCGCTTGCAACCACTCGACCAACGCGGCAGTTATAGAAACATATTCTGAATAATTTAATATTTCTAAATTGAGTTATTAATTGGTCTGTTGGCTGTTTTAATAATTCTATTGTCTGTTCAAATTGGTGTGTTGGTTTAATAAGAATTTATAAAATGGTGACAGCCTCGTTGGTCGAGTGGTTGCAAGCGCGACTGTCGATTTTTCTAATTTAGAATTTCTAGTAGTGACTCGGAGTCTGAAATAGTGCCTGGTGTACGGCAATAGGATCCCCATCTATTCCATGGGACGTAAACGTAACTGGAGAAACGTGGGAGTGTACCACACTCCTCTGCCTACCCCTTCGGGGTATTAATGCAAATATAATGAACTTTCTACAGACCCGGAACCTGCTGCACCGGCACAGTGGGATGCATGTAGAGACGCAACGTGTTACATAATTCTAACATCGCGTCCACGTGGTACTCTGGTACGAACGCGAACAGGGACTCCGCAAAGTCTGGATTGTTTGATTCTGGAGCATCACAGGAAACAAAATAAAAACACTGGGTTTTTATCATTTCATGACTAGCTCCATGTCCAGCTTTACACTAATTATGAGTGGGACACTTCTCTGTGTCATGGGTGGCACATCCATATACTAGTATCAATGCATTTGATTACCGTTCCAGAAAACGCCATTCCAGCTGCCGAGTGGATCGACAGTTCAGTTACGACTTATGTTAGTATGCCCACTTGTAGGTATAAGTAAAACGGTTTGACTTTCTGTTTCCTCTGTACTATTATATTATGCCACAGATTTTATTTATTATAGTAAACTAAGCAGCGATAGCCTAGTGGTTAAGAATTCAGCCTCTCACTCCGGGGGTGCTGGGTTCAAACCCATGGCGCGGACCTCTTTACAAAAAGTGCGTTTTAAATTTAAATATCACTTGCTAACGGTGAAGGAAAACATCGCGAGGAAATCTACACAGCTTAGAATTAAAAAAGAAATATATTTTATAATGTGTGTGAAGTCCGCCAACCCGCACTTGGCCAGCGTGGAGGACTACGGCCTTAACCCTCTCAATATGGGAGGA
>DWJK01003205.1:0-13437 GCA_018248815.1 Croniades pieria auraria
TATATATATACATACATATTTAATAGACATTTATATTGAACAAAAACTACGTATACATAAACATTTAGAATAATAATATACATGAAAAATACAACTACTACATTTACACTGAGATTACAGCGTTACACGTATCAAAAATAAATCACATGTCATCACCGATCCGGTCCGTCGCCGGCGCCACCGGCACCGGACGGGGCCGGACGGGTCTACCTCGCGGCCGCGCCCCGGCGGCTTCGAGGACGGCAATGATCGAACATCGTCACATTTATTGAGCCTCGAAATCTACGTTGTACTTTTAGACCTGTATAAGTGTTTAAACTACGCCGACGTCCAAGGAATCTACGGGAAGAACACCGTACGACATCGAGATTGACGAAACTGTAGGTTAAAAGTTGAAACTGGGGGCCGTGAGCGTCCGGGTAGGGTTTAAAGTCAACTTTGTTGCGTTCGTTTCTAACTCAGTTTAAACCGGACTCGCGCGCCCACCGACTGCGACCATTATTACCGTTAATGCTAAATAGTGTTAAGAAAATTCTAAAAATGATCAAAATCGTTCGATCGCCCTATGTTTACAACACGACTTACGGCTAATAATATTTTTTATTTAAAAAAAAGTTTAAAAATATTTATTACAAAAGAACAGGCGCTCAGGAGCAGCTAGGGTGCGGCGGTCGCGACGGGGATGTCGGTCTCCATGCGCAGGCTGCGCTGCGTGGGGTCGTAGTGGCCGGCCAGGTAGTACACGTCGTTGTTGTCGTACACGGTGCTGTACTTGGCCGGATCGTCCCCCATGCGCTCCTTGTACACCGCCAACGGCAGCACCTCGCACTTGTGGGATATGGTCTGCACGTCGTTCTCGTCCGTGTGCGGCGACTCGAACAGGCCTCCCTGACAAATTTACAAAGCCAAATATGTCACACGGTTCTAACTGACATCACGTAGCTAGTAGTAAAACGGCCACTCACGGGATAGTGCAGCGTGTCGCAGCCCACGGTCTCCTCGGGGTGGTAAAACCACTCGACGCGCACGGCCATGGCGCCGCGTGCCTCCCACAGCGCCACGATGCGGCCGATGTAGGGCCGGTCGGGGCGGCCCGTGGACAGGAACACCGCGCACTCGCCCACCTGACGGTTACGTTGCTTGTACGTGGCTCTGGGATTGATATGTCTCGGGCCCCTTTTGTGTCTGTCCACTTTCGCCCGCTATTTTCTACTTGCATTGTTTTGGATTAACATTAAATAACAGAGAAAAGCAACGGCTAGCTCTCATAGAAAATGCTAAGCAATTGTAAAACTAAAATTGAGAGTATCTATGCTTTTTTAAAAATTAATTTTTTTTCTTGCGATTGGTAAATACAACAAAAAATTAAGAACTTAAAGAAGTGCAATAGTAAGTGAATGAAAGCGGGCGCAACCAGGCGCGCATGACTCACGTGCAGCGTCTCCTCGCCGCGCTGGATGGCGCGGTAGAAGAGCTTGCGGTGGCGCGGGCGCGCCGTGCGGCGGTAGGCGGGGCCGAGCCAGCGCCACAGCGCGCCGCCTGGCAGGAACGCCGCCATCTTGCTGACGCCGCCGGGCCCGCCGTCCGACGACGTCGCCGACACCGTGCGCCGCTTGACTTTCTGCAATCCCCGTCGTGAACAATGAACAAGGTTCACTTTCAAAATTTCCTTCCTTTAAAAATTTTTTTTAAGTTAATTTTTTTTATTTGTTTCAATTACGTGAGATGAATAAATTAATAAACGTATGAATTTTTTAGCTCTACAGATAACATTTTATAGGCGTTATTCCGTTAAGACGTTAAAACGCACAAGCTCTATCAACCTTTTTTTTACCTTTTTAGGTACTTCACAGGTAGAAGTCGACGGCGTCTCTTCTTCTAATCCGATTCCACTGTCTTTTAGATTATCTTTCACCTCGTCACTCTTCTTCAAGGCTATCTTGCCTATGTTGCTGAAGTCCAGAACGGCAGTCTTCACAAGACTTTTCTTGGATAGCACCGCTTTCTTGATAACCGTTTTCATTTTATCATTTGGCGATTTCTCCACTGCGATCAAAGTGGATAGCCTATCGTTAGAATCTCCGGAATCTTCATTAGATTTGTTGGAATCTATATAATCTGATGAAGACTTATGTCTGTGCTGATCGTCGCCAGACGAGCTGGAGTGCTCCTTGCAGGTCGAATGGTGTCTCTTCTTATGTTTCCTGTGGTGCTTCTTATGATGCCTCCGGTGCTTGCAATGTTCTTCGCAACATTTATGTTTTTTCTTCTTTTTCTTCACGTATTCCGAGTTAGGGTCGTCCTCACTTGAGTGTAAGCGCTTAATTTTCTCTTTTCTGTGTTTCTTTAGTTTCTTTCGATCTCTGTGCCGATCTTCGTCTTTTTGTTGCGGTTGGAGCTCCGTCTGCGGCAGCGTCTGTATCTGCAGCACTGCTTCTTTGTTCTCACTGCTAGAAGAAGCCACTACTTTCTTCTCTTCTGTACAAACGCTTGTATTCCGTCTCCGTTTACCAAGCGTGAACAGTGTGTTCTCATATTCTGAAAGGTAAAAAAAAATATTAATGCAAATAATATAAATGTATCGACCTAACTTGTAAATATTGATAAACGCAAAAACTTAGGATAATATCTGCTATACTGTATACCATTTTTAATGGTTGGTATAACGAACATTTCAAATTGCCCATAACTAAAGATGGTAAGTGTATTATACTGACCAACAATGGGATAATTAGGTTCCAAGAACCGGATATCTTCGATGGCTATTCTACCGGAGTCTCCATCGTCAAACTCTACTGCTACGAATTTATCGTCATGTGGATCCGGGGATGACACAGCCACAGTCCCCGGGTACAGGCACCGGTACTGCTGGGACCAGTACGCACACACTCTAGTCCCAGAAGGTAGCTCCGAAACGGATGTAGGAGTCACTTCAAGAATCTGAAAAAGTAACAAAAATAAGAATGTGATTTAGTTAAATTATTAATTTGGTAGCGATATTGTGTCATGTTATTAAATATTTAAGCCTTATAGTGTTGAAATTCAGAAAAGAACTCATATCTGGACCTATCTTTGCTGCTAAGAAGCAATACTCGCATTATTTTAATTCATAATATATTGTACTTACTTAAGCTGCTGATTTAAATAGAATTTACGAAGCACAGAAAATATTTAAATTAAGTTTTTGTACTACCTATGAAATATTCAAATAAATACTGTATTACTTACAGCGTCCTTCAAGGTTTCTTCTCTTGACAAGATATGTGGTTTATTTCCTCTTTCTCCATCCAAAGTAATAGCATAAACATCAGGAGCTTGCACAGCGCTCAGTTTACCCGCGTAGAATAAACCTCCCCTTGCAGTCAGAACCCTTGGAGCTGTATCTAAATTGTCCTCCGTTAAGGTACAAAGAGACGTCACCTGCTGTGTCACTTCCATTGGCGACTCTTTAACTTCTCCTTCGGTTATTTCCTGGCACTTGACACTCTTCTTTCTCTTTTTAGCTCGTCGTCTTTCTTTGTCGCTCTCGCTCGATGCGCTTACTCGGCGAATAGCTAATTCGATTTCAGGTAGATCGTCTCTTGAATGCTTTCGTGCTAAGCGATCGACCTTCTCTCGATTCTTTTGTCGAACTTCGTTTAAACTCTCCATAGAAGAGCTTGCAGACCTGTTGAGGCCCCAATCGTGTTCTTCTTCTTCAGATAATACTTTGACTATTGGTTCAGCTTTCAATTTTGGCCTAACTTTGCTCGTTCTGTTCGCCTCTTCCCTGGACGGTTCACCCCTCGTACATAAAATACCACCCTTAAGCTTCCCTTTAGCCAATAGGTAGCCAACGAGACTGCTCTTTGATTTTGGTTTCTTGGCAACAATTGTCTCTGTAGAATCGGGGCTTGACACTTTTCTAGGCCTCCCAACTTTGCGCTTTTTAGAAGAACCTCTGTCAGAATCAGGTGAGAGAGCTGGAGTGCACGGTGTAGGTGGTGTGGATAAAGCGGGCAGAGGAGGAGTCAAGGCATTTAACTGAGCTCTCTTCTCATCACATTGTCGTTGCAGTTCTTGTAATCGTTCTCTCATATCTTTTTCGATCGCATTAACAAGATCGTGAGCTGAAGGCATCGAAGAAGTATGTGGGCAATTCACTACTCCGCAGTTACACGCGGTTACACGCCGCAAACTTGCCTCCAAGTCACCGCCAGTGGCCTCCCCCATTTCCCCTTCTCGTTCACGTTTATGACGACGCATCTTTTCCAATTTATGGCGCAATCGTTCTTCCCTATCTCGGCTTCTTTTTCTTCTACCCTCACTAGATGTATCTTCTCTGTTCCTGTGTCTTTCCTTTTTAGGAACTTCTATCGGCCTATCTCGTTCTGTCGGGCTGAGTAATGGCTCCGACTTTATGTAAGGTCTTGAAGGAGCAGAGTTTACTGGGGTGTTCTCTACAACTTCTTCCATAAATCTTTGTTCTGCTAATGCACATAGCAATCCCAAGCCATCAAGTGAAGGTTTTGTTCGGTCAGAAGAATCAATAGAAGGAAATTCAAATCTTCTATGCGGCTCGACGTCAGTGCATGGAGGAGATTTCGGAGATGTTTTTATAGAAATATGTAACTTAGTCGATGTCCGCGTGTCTACGGTCAACGCCATAGGCTCCAAATTTGGTAAGCTTGTCCCAGGAGTCGCTCTCTCAAACTGTTCAATGCTATTGGATAGTAATTCTAATCCACTAACGTCAACTGGCTGTCTCGACAAATGTTGCAAACCGGGTTGCATAGATGAGGTTGTCGTCGTATCGATAACTATGTCATGAGAGCCACCACTGCTAGAGTTATCCAGTGCGTCATCTCTTTCTATTGCATCGATTGTTTTTTCTACAGCACCTGCCATATTTGAATTTGTCAGCCCTTCCGAAGACGACTCCTCGGCGCCGTCTATTGAAGACGGTTGCAGGGGTGGATTATGTTGTAGAGCAGCCGATTCTTCGGGGAAATGTGCCACGCCAACGCAAGCAACTTCTCTTTCGTCTTCGTCAGCATGATTCGGGGACTCGTCTTCATCTTCAATATGGTCCGTTTGGTTGGACGCATCTCTGTGTGCGGGAGCTTCTGGCGCCTCGGGCGGAGGAGTCGGCGGTGCAGCAGGCGAGGTCGCTTGGCTTCTGCATGCTTGGTCTGAGTATTCTGGTTGGTAGTACAGGTGCGTAGACATCATCGACTGTGGAACCGGGTCTGGTGCAAAGGAAGGCTGTGGTTTTTCTTGTGGAGGTTCCGGCTCGATCTTTATTAATGCGTGTGGAGTTATAAGAGGCTGGATTATAGGTTTCCTCTTCTCGACTGTGTGGGCTGGATGGGGTTGTGGAGCTGGAGCGGGAGCCAAAGTGACCAACCTGGTTGAATGTGTATGAGTATGTTGTAAAGTAGCAGTAGAGGCTAGAAGATCACCAGGAAGGAGTTGCAAATGCGAGGGGTGAGGCGCCGGAGGCAAGAGAAGAGGTGCGGAAGGATACGGAACTCCTCCCCAGACCACGGTATGAGGTAAGTCGGGCGGCGCTGGCAAGAGAATGAGCGCTCCTGAGGTAGGCTCGCGAACTAACTGGAAACCACCGACCGAAGACATGCCGCTGCCGACGGAGCTGACGCCAACACCGCCCACGCCACCCACCATCATGCTTTCCATCGACACTTGAGCTGGAAATAAATAATTAATATTTGTAAAGTAAGGCGAAAGTTATTTTTATACGCAATCCATAAAAGCATATTGACACCGGCACACACAGCAATCAACGCAGTCCACACTACCAGGCTCGCATAAATTCTGGGTAACGATATACTTTGCACTAGTCCGAAGCGGAGGGATACAGCCGGCGGCCAAGCGTGCACATTCACGCACGTTGCTCCGATTAACATAATAGTGAGTGTATGCGCGCTGGGTACATAACTTAGTCGCTTACTGTGCTATTTGTATGCGGCGCAGTTCGCGCGCTTCCGGCCGAGCGGCGAGCGCGCATGCTAAGCGAGCAGTGGGAATAAAGACGATTCCTACACATTTCCTATTAATTTATGTGATCCTAACGACCGCTCGTGACTCGTCTTTTGTTAATTTGTCGGGTTTTAGGCGACGGCACGTTTCCAATGTGCCTTTAGGAAGTAATAAGTTCACAAAAATGGTGCATCAATCAAGTGTGACATGACTAAGACGAACAATTTCATAAAGAGGTTTACTTATATCCTAATCACGTCGTAACTGTAGAGCGCATAGTGACTGATATAGAGTTCACGTTACAGTAATTACGAAGGGAGCGCACAGAAAATCTAGCTGAACAGCGGCCGAAAACATGGAAGCGGGAACAGGGTGTAACAGTCCCTTCGATATTTTAAAACAAGAATTTGACATACGTAGAAACAGCGGTTATATAGAGCCTGTAAATTAATATGCATTAAAAATGGACAAATTTTCCACTAAACTACGGTACGTTCATCAGAAGCTATTCATACTCTCATGTTTTCATGTTCTGGATATTTTGTGGAGACCACGTTACTACACACTTACGCATTATGTTAAAAAAACCAGCATAATTATTAGGATCGTCAGTAAAATGAAACATATTTTAAATAAAGCACGTGTTAATTTGATAATTGATGCAAGCGTGAACAAACGAACGTCACTCCACCCGCGTTGCAACAGAACGAGACAACGAATGCTCATTGCAACATGTGCGACAAGGACAGCCGTAAGCACAGGCGACTTAATTCATCGGAGCCTCAAATGGGATGACGTGTCACATTAGTTATGCTCTTTAATGACTCCGTGTTACAAAGAAATTGGGAGTAATACCAATAAATTCCGTTTCGTTCTGTCGTGGTTCTTGGTTACCGTTTAAACAACAGGTTATGTTTTTGAGGTAGGACTGCATTTAAACTTTTTAATACACCTAGGTACCTTTTTATTTTTAAAACGTAACATCACCCCTGTAATCCCCGAAAGGGTAGGCTAAGGAGTGTAGTACACTCCCACGTTTCACCAGTTCCGTTTACGTCCCGTGGAATAGGTGGTGAGCCTATTGCCGTACAACGGGCACTGATCCAGACTCCCGAGTTACTACTAGAAATTATAAACTAGAAAATTCCCATTGTAGGAGCCCGACCCGGGATTTGAACCCAGGACCTCCCGATCGGTAGTCGCGCTTGCAACCACTCGAGCAACGAGGCAGTCGAGGCAGCTTAATACTTTTAAAGTAAAAAAAATGTTTTCTAAAAATTACCTGGTATCAATATCTACTACCTGACAGCGTCCGACAACACACGGGTCAAAGTCAAATATCAGCTCAAATAGGAACTAAACATACATTCCTCGTACAAAAATACTTGAAATACAACTTTATCAGAAAATAACTTAAACACGTTAATTTATCAATATTTCCATATAATTCAGCTTCATTAAACTAAAATAATAGACAGTAGAGAAATCAATGCCAAATGAATAAAAAAACATTTGGTCTATGGTTCACAAGTTGTTTGCGTCAGAGGCTTTGAAGATGGACACTGCTCAAGTTTTGACACCATAATGAATACTCAAGTGTTTTCATATCTCTACGTACGAATATTGGAGGTGAAAGGTGAAGTAGAGAATGTTTTGGCGACTCTACATAATGTTAATTAGAACAATTATGAGCGAAAATGCGACAATAGTCACAAAACATTCTTTTAAGCAGCTTCAAAAAAGCAGTGATGGCCTAGTGGTTAAGAATTCAGCCTCACTCCAGGGGTGCTGGGTTCAAATCCATGGCGCGCACCTCTTCACGAAAGTGCGTTTTGAGTGTAAATATCACTTGCTAACGGTGAAGGAAAACATCGTGAGGAAACCTGCACACCTTAGAATTTATAAAACAATATATTCTAAGGTGTGTGAAGTCTGCCAACCTGCACTTGGCCAGCGTGGCAGAGTATGGCCTTAACCCTCTGACATGGCAGAAAACTAAAATAAGTCTATTTGAAGCGCAGTAAAATATACCCAATCAAAGTCACTTTCGTTAGGTTCTAATAAATGGTTAAAAAAAAAATAATGAACCGCAAACAATCAATTAAGAAAATGAAAATTTTAAGTTTTTAATACGTTTTTTATACAAGTAGACATCTCTAGGTCTAATATCTGCTATTAGCGAAGTGGCATAAAGTAACATGACGTCAAATTACAATTTAATGTTTGAAAACGCATCGGACACGCCACGTGCCAGTTAATGAGCGCACTGGATTATGAAGACGTATCGGTTCCATCGCCACTCGCAGGTTATCAATCAGCGCATTTCACCGTTTCCCCGTGTTTCCCCACTTTCGCGCGACGCTATCGCGTGAGGTGTCAAATTCCTAACCGCAGCACGCCGACAATAATCGTACACGACAAAAAAATAAACAAAACAACTAACACACAACACTAAAATGCGTAAGGCGGAGACGATATAAGCTCCTCCTTTCGTACCATCGGCCACTGTTATTGGTCGAAACGCTTAAGAAGGCGGGGCTAAGGAGGCGGCGAGCGGCGATAGGGCTGACCAGATTAACTAGAGTTATCGATAAAAGAATTTTTTTTCAAGGTATTTTTTGCGTGTTTTTTTCGGATGATGGATAATTTATGGGATGGGAGTGACACGAGCGTGTGGGAAGGCGCGGTGAACGATGGAGTCAGTCGTGCGGTTAGTTTATATTTAACTAGTTAAGCCGAAGTTTAGCCGTGGCGTTCGCGTGTTTTTTATGGTCGAATTTTATGGTTTTTGAGAAGAAATTTTACCTCTGATAGATTTTCAATAAAGAAGTGAATTCTTTTAGGTTTATAGGTACTGATTATTATTTTTTACATAAATTTATACAGTAATAAGAAAATTAGCCATTTTTTAAGAAAAACACAATGAACACCTACTCAGGGAAGCCGAATTTTATCATAGAAAACATTAACCATAATCGATGAAGTGAGTTAACTATAAATAAGGCGGCTATTTTCAAAATTCGTGGTATTTTACTTGATTTTATTTGAGGAGCAGACAGTGCAGAATAACTTAATAAGAACATCTCATAAGAAATTATGCAAAATTCAATAAATGTCCACTAAAAAAACATTTTTCAATTACCATACGAGCAAGTGCGAAAATGGTAGACCTGTTCGTACTGGTATCTACACCAGAGTAACATTATTAACGGGTACTGCATCAATAACACGGTTTTAATCAAAGAAGCAAATGATTTTACTCTTATATATTGGTGAAATAGATAGGTATATTTTAAAAATAATCTATGCTCAAAATAAACGTAAAACTCGATATTTCTTTCCAAGTGCACTATCATAGGTATCATAGGTCAGGGTGGAATCAAAAAGCGCCTTAATCTAATTTTATCACTACAGTAACAAAGGCTTTCCTTTCTCTCGCTCCTCAGGCTGTGAAAACAGCTCAGTTTAATCAAGAACCAGAGCCGAGTACGGGTTGGCCGCGATATTATTCTCAAATCTACTCTGTACCATTCTCAATGTCTTTCAGCCTTCCACTCATCCACACACTGTTCCACAAACGCAGCCAATACCATAGAGCCGGAGACGATGTGTATACCAAATAAACTACGCCATAAACAGCACTTCAAGATGCTACTCCAGCTTGCAACTCAAAAGATCCGTACACCAAAACACAAGCCATCAATCTCCATTCAGCACTTCAGCAAGCTACTGCAGGTAGTAACGCTAAACCGAGAGGCTGACTTGGCAGACAGTGACGTGAAATGGAGTGTCAGATCAAACGACGGCGTAACAACTTCTCTTGTCTCCGTGTCAAGTAATTTGGGGTTTTCATATGCCACGAGTACGTTCCAAGCTTTCATTCGCTTAGACTCATGTAAGTTTTTGTCACACATCGCGTTTACATGTTGAAAGTCTATCTTATTTTAATTTCTACCAACACTTTTTACAGTTATTTCTTGTCATCATCATTAGCCCTTTTACAGTTCGACTGTAGGACACGGCACATTTAGGATAACCACGAGCATCTGTGGCATGTTTGCGTGTAAAACGACCTATGCACGTATTTATTTAGAAGTGTACGATTGCAGTTTATCAGCCCGCCTCAGTCAGACAGCACCGAGTGCCAAATATGCCAAGTACATTTGCTAATCTCTTCATTTAAGTATGGCAGAATATAGGTACGTGTTGCCACACTGAAGCTCTGATATAATAATGAGCAAGCGAGAAGCTGAAAGACGAAAATCTTACCTCCTATACACTTCCATATGTACGAGACAAACAGACAAAAGATTAATTAAACAGTATTAAAATCCGAAACCTACCAAGTCGTGCGTAATATAACATAGCGTATATAGAAAAAGGGGTAATAGTCCTCTCCGCTCTTAACTTAATACTAGCATACGGGAACCGAAATCAGATAGTTGAGCGGAGACACGAGCTTTAGCTAGTATTAAGACGGGTGGGAGCAGCAAAGATGAACGTAGAACGAGAACGAGCGGGCGCGGGGACGGGCGCGGCGTCGGACGAATATGTACAGACAATACAATAAAACGAATCGGAATGAGGCACGCGCTGGCGCCAGCAGCTCGCCGGGAGCTGGCCACGTGTGCCCAGCGGGACACGCACTGGGAATTTGTTTTTCATCGGCTCTACTAGCGACTCGACGCGACTTCGCGCGAGTGGCACAGCTTATCTACACTTGTATCTTATCATTGCTTAATTATTAGTGGACTTTTAAAATTTTAAGCATTTCTAGACCCGTCGCAATTTCTAAACTAAAAGTCCGATTAAAACAATTTAAAAAGGGATTTTACATATATAATTGACCGTTACTGTCTGACTATTCATATGAATAAGGACTAAAACTATGACACAAATATAATCATGTTAACTTTACCCGGGATTTATTGACAAATTTGAACCAAAAGCGGTTATCGTGACATAACTATAGTAGTCGTCATACTCGTATGTCCAGTCTCGCGGAATTTCTTGTAGGAAGTGGTCGATACTACAACCGGTGAGAAATACGACAATATTTTATTATATCGTCAATAGTTTTGACATCGAACCAAATACTGACTTTCTTGGGGATCCCTAATGTTTTTTTAAATAAGATATAGTCTATGTTACTCGCTGATAATGTATGTAGGTTTCTGTCGGTAAAAGTTTTAAAATTAGTTTAGAACTTTGAGTTTTACAAACAAACATATACTTCCTCTTTATAATATTAGAAATGAAAATCTTTAAAATTCTTCCAAAGCAGATGTTACAACAACATTTAACATTTTATTTAAAACAAAATCCGTTAAAATGAAGTCCTTTGTTGTGCCGGTTAACTTTGTCTTACAACCGGAACTCGTTTTGTACATTCATGGGAATTATTATTAAATGAATTTAGCTATGATCAAGCTACGTTGGTACATCTAAGCAGTCATATAACTACCAGTTTATAAAGACCCTTCAAGATAATTCCGTACATCAAAGAGAAACAATATCGAAGAAAAAGTTATATTTATTTTATTTGCAAAAATTAATATTTTGTTACGCGACATTGACTTAGGAACAAAGAGGAACTTGTTTTAGACATGGAATAAACACATGGCATTGCAAAATTTATTATTAGACATTTTCATATATTAATTATATCCAATAAAATGAAAGAATTTAAGGGTAGAAGTTGTTCTCCGTTTGATTCAAAATGTAGCCCGAAAAGTATTTTAAAAAGAAAAGAAACAAACTACTCCGACTGAAAGGGAAAGCGCAACGCGCGGCCGAGCTGTAATGGCGCTACCAACGCGTCAGAGCCGCCAGGAGCCAAACATCCGAACCGGCCGGGCATCGCCCGAACGGCGCTCTCGCAATGCACTTGGCGCGTAGTTACCAGGCGAACATGACTCGCAGGAGGACTCACCGGGGTACTGCCACAGCGGCGCGGGGGGCGCGGGGGCGGGCGCCGGCCACGCCAGCGGGGCGGGCCGCTCGTCGCACAGCACGTTGGCCACGCCCACCGTCATGGCCGCCTGCGCCGCGTCTGCAACGATAACGTCACGTGAGCTGCGTGCGGGCGCCGACTGTTGGCGTCTCTTTGTGTCATAGTTTCCGTGTAGGTAATCACTTTTTTACATAAATATGGGCATTTTAAAATGTTTTTTTAAACAAATAATTAATAAATTTTTTAAACTAGCTTAGTCCTTATTTTTCGCTCTCTAAAACATAAACGTAATCAATTCAACAACGATCCAGTCCCACAACAGTATATATTATTCTCATAAGAGTATTTAGGCTAAATGATTAGCAAATAAACAGCTATTAACGATGAAAAATATATCAAATAAAGAAATAGAATATCTTTAAACTACAGCTAGAACAACTTATCTACACTTGTCGGTAGAACCTTACGCTCAGCGGCGGGGGTAGGCGAGTTTAGTAGCGAGCAATGTGCTAAGTAAACAAGAAGTGAGGCCGCGGCGCGCCGCCCGCTGCACACCCGTCCAAGTTAATAAAGCGAGAAGCGTTAATTAATAATTTCCAATTAATTCCAGTTTCACGGCGGCGCTGGAAAAGCGGCGCCGTTACGGCTCCGACAGCGGCGACCACCCGCACCGCGCCGACCGTATGCTAATGCTCGCTTGTTACTTACTGGTATTTACTGATATTACCACTGCACTGTACATGGCGATACAGTGTTTAACTTACTTCTCGATTCATTTATTACGCCGCCCCTCATTACACTTCCATAAAAAAGATTCCTAATGTAAAGAAGAGAACATATCGAGGAGCATTTTTCAAAGCATTCTCTGCGACTCGTGGAAGCGGATAGGAACTAGTGGCCAACCTGTCCACTGAAGGTTTTAACTAGACCCGAACACCCAACACAGCTACCAAAGAAACATTGTTAAAACACCCCATCAAGTGCCCAAAACCCATTCGTTCCCAGTCAGCCTGCTGCACGCGCTAGCTTTAAAAACGTCAGATTTTTCACCAGAAAGAGCATGGTATAAAATGCAACCACTAAAATGTTTCTGGTACCGAGCTATGGCAAAATTTTGCAATCCAGTTAATTATCTACTTACCTATACTGAAATAAACAAATTTCCTCGCTACTCGCTCACCGTTTCTCGTGAGACATAATTATTACATAGGTAACAAATAATGTTTCATTTATTTTTTCATATTTTCAAACTATAGCACTCTAATGAAATAATTATAATTATATGTATTACATAATTTATAACAAACGTATAATTTCAAAAGCAGTACATTTAAACAAGTCTCGTTGCTTTTCCAGACGCGAATTGAGACCGTACTTATTTATGCTTTCACATGCTTCATCAATGTGAAATATTATATGATGTACCATCATCATCATCAGCCTACTCCCGTCCACTGCTGGACATAGGCCTCTCCAATAGCACGCCACTGAGCTCGATCTTCAGC
>DWJK01003206.1:0-13436 GCA_018248815.1 Croniades pieria auraria
TGCGTTTTAAATTTAAATGTCACTTGCTAACGGTGAAGGAAAACATCGTGAGGAAACCTGCACACGTTAGAATTAATTTTTTTTAAAATTCTAAGGTATGTGAGGTCCGCCAACCCGCACTTGGCCAGCGTGGCGGACTACGGCCTTAACCCTCTCAATATGAGAAGAAACCCATATTCCAACAGTGGAAAGTTAATGGGTCGATTATTATTTATTATTATTATTTATAAATTCCTAATTTTCAGTATACGTGATACATTTGTACATTCAATGTTGAACTAATGAATCTTCTACGATATACGAGACTTATTAAAATATCAGTAATATTACAATTGATGTTAAAGCTAACTTTAATGTCAACTATTTATAGGTAGGCCATCAATAATTTAAAAACATATTAGCCTTATTCCAAGACCGATATGGATGCAAAGATTCAGATATGGGAATTCCAATGCAGTACATATTTTTCTATCTATATACTTATTGTATACAGATTCTTATACAGATGTATATTTGACTGCCTCATTGGTCAAGTGGTTGAAAACGCGACTGAATGCCGATCGGGAGGTCCTGGGTTCAAATCCTGGATCGGGTGCTATTGGACTTTTCTATTTTGGAATTTCTAGTAGTGACTCGGAGTCTGGAATTGTGCCCGGTGTATGGTAACAGGCTCACCACCTATTCCATGAGACCTAAACGTAACTGGCGAACGATACCCATCTGCCTACCCCTTCGGGGATTACAGGAGTGGTGTTACGTTTTGCTATTTATTGTATTATATAAAACATTGTATTAACAGATGTTATCTATAGAGAAGCTAAGGCATAAGAAGATTCAACTAAATCTCCGTTTTAAATAAGTATTGCAAACTATCTGTCAAGATAGCGTTATTAATTTATTCATTCTTATCCTTCTATTATAACTTAAACTAGGCCACAAAATAACATATTTAATTCTTAACGACATTCTATTCCATTGACATATTAACGTGTAAAGAGATATGTTTTGTTTTGTTAGTATACATAATGTTACTTATGGGTCGCATTTTAACAAGAGGTTTATGAACGCACGAACGAGTGGTGTCTACGACGGAACTAGCATCACAAACAAGAATGAGGCGCCTTTATCGACACACTCTTTGATTAAGGGAATACCAGGAAAATGTCACAAGAAATCCTTCCGTGGAGAGAGAAAATATTGAGGTCTTGCGGGTTCATGCGTTGATGTAATGGACTTGTGATGTAGATAGACTACGGAAATACTCTCGTTCGGCAAAAGGGAAACTGGGAAAAACGTTTTCTGAAGTATTGATCATTATCACGAATTAGAAGTTAGATTTTGTGTGGGACCGCGCAAGTGAATAGATATGCGATATATGGGGAAGATAGAAGATAAGAATGTTAAAATTAATAAACACACAGAAGAGATTAATAGATTTGTAATTTATTATTTAAAATTAATAAAGAAAACTTAAAATTGGTGCGATCATAAACAAGAACATCCTTAGGCTCATAATTTTGTATCATCACCTCATGGCAGACGATATGTAATGGTAAGTAAAGTCGAGTCTAATCAGGTATTTAATGGTTAACTACATGAGAATATTAGTTAAAATATACATAGAAATATAATTTAAATATAATTAGTTAAAATATACATAGAAATAGTCAATAGATGCGCAACGGAACATAAATTTTGTAAATATTTGAAAACTCGCGGCTGTAACATACTTGCTGTTTTAAGAACATATATTGAGACTGCTTTTATTTTTAAACGTTACGAACATAATGTTCGTAATTATATTATTTATAGGTATAAAGAGAGGAGTGACCTTTCCATAATCAACCTATCTTTTGTTTTGGAACCTTTGCCATGCTGGGCAAATGCCGGTTCCCAGACTCCATATGAATTTGAACATAATAATGTCCTTGCTTTAAAGTCCGGAGGTAGAAGAAAGTTTTCTTTTTAGTGAGAGTGAATCATATCTCATTATAAAATTATGTTGTCATTCCAGGCCTCTCACGAGGAGACACAGAACACCGAATGCCGAATAATCTCTTGTTATCTGCTTGACACGGTATATTAATCTAAAAAATCATATACTTCTCAAAGTCAGCTTAGCTTGAAATATTATAAATGAAACCACTAACCGATCGGAGAACATTCGCCACTCGCAAAAAAACTACTACGGAATAATAATCATAATTAAACTGCACTGAAGTGTACTCAAAATCGACGACTGCACAATTTAGTTAGTGTGTCCCTTACTGCACGGCATAGCGCGAGTTGGCGCCGCACCAAATGCTTGCCAGTCACAAACACTGTGTTTAGAGTTAAAACTTAAATGTATGATCGTAAACACAGTTATAATTTCATATCCCATCTCTGTAGCACAGTTTTATTGGAGGGCAATGTGAAAGAACACGGACAGGTTTTGTGGCGTTGCAAAAACACACGAGTGCATAGCCTGTCCTTGTACATACTACAATAATACGCGAACACTATAATTACCTGTATTATTAACTATGATTACATTATAATTAACTGCCTCGTTGGTCGAGCGGTTGCAAGCGTGACTGCCCATCTGGAAGTCCTGGGATCAAACCCGGGTCGGGTACTATTTAATTTTTCTAATTCAGAATTTGTAGTTGTGACTTGGAGTTTGGATCTGTGCCCGGTGTATGGTGAACTAGTGAAACGTGGGAGTGTACTACACTCCTCTGCCTACCCATACGGGGATTACAGACGTGGTGTTACAATGTTACTATAATTACCAAATTCTCATAAAAACTTCTCTAAATATCGTAGGTGCAAGTTCACAGATTATTAAAATATTAACATTGGAATTCATACAGATATATTATGTGAGGTTTTCCAAAAAATCAATTCAAGAACGGCTTACAAGTTGTAAGGAATCAATAACCCTATTTAATTTTTTAACTGGAACATAAGTAAACAAGGTTTAAAAAAATTGACTTAAAAACATTATCCAACTTACAGTTAAAGCAACTTAACGCAATTTACTTAGTTCGTCGTTCACAGCTCTTAATGACGTAACTTGGCTTCTCATTCGCCGCTCCAACTTTGAATGAAACATTTTCCACATCTAGCTCCGAGAACACAACATCGATCAAAACTTAAACCATAAGGATTTTATTGCATCATACACGTATCTTTCTTTATAAGATCTTGCGTAGAATGCTTGATGACTTCCAATTTTAACAGTATCTACAGACTAAACCCTTTTATCATTCCACTGTTGGAACACGGGTCCCCTCTCGATTGAGAGGGTTAAGGCCATAGTCTGCCATGCTGGTCAAGTGCGGCTTGACAGTTATCAGATGTTTTAGAGAATTTTTTTGCAAATTCGTAGGTGTGCAGGTTCCCTCCCGGTGTTTTTCTTCGTCGTTATAGCAAGTGATCTATACATATAATAGAACTGTAACTAATCGCTGTCTGAACACTACGAACTGTCTGAACTACTGCCTGAACACTTACGCAAGAGGACCCAAAACAATGTTTTTTCGTTTTGTCTGTTTTTCTGTATGTCTGTATGTTTGTGCACGCTTATCTCAGAAACGGCTAATCCGATTTGAATGCAGTTTTCAGGGCTATATTGTGAAGGGCTTCCCTTGTCATTTAGTGTTTTTTTCATTTCAATCGAATAACAAATGAAGAAGTTATGTTAATTTATTTTTTGAAAACTCACGGAATCTACGCGTACGAAGTCGCGGGCACAGCTATTTTTTACTATATTTACTCTTGGTGCTCATAGCGTGATGTTCTTAAAATAGTTTTTTAACAGATTGTTCTTTAATTACCACGGGTGAAACCGCGGGGAACAGCTAGTATTTAATATCTATAAAAATATCACTGAATTTTATTTGAAATTTAACTAGCATTCAGGATTTTTTTTTTATTCGACCCATTAACATTCCACTGTTAGAATATGAGTCTCCTCTCATATTGAGAGGGTTAAGGCCGTAGTCAGACACGCTGACAAAGTGCGGGATGGCGGACTTCACACACCTTAGAAATTTTTTTTTTATAAAAATTCCAAGGTGTGCAGGTTCCCTCACGATGTTTTCCTTCACCATTAGCAAGTGATATTTAAATTTAAAACGCACTTATGTAAAGAGGTGCGCGCCATGGATTTGAAACCAGCACCCCCAGAGTGAGAGGCTGAATTCTTAACCACTAGGTTATCACTTCAGGATTCTTATCTTCTTCAATTGCCTCTCCAAGAAGTGGAAGGAACTGTAAACTGCTGTAATCTGTTACCATCATCTGCTAGAAGAATCGAATAAGATAACACTATCGATGAACCTTGTCTTTGCAAGCGAATGAAAATAATGTCAAAAATTAAAAAATCTCATTTTCGTAACACAACTTGGCTCTACAACAAATATATTTATTCAATTCTGTTTTTCATTCCATCACTCTTCTACCTATTAAACGGCGGGATATAAAACAGCAGGTGAATCGTTGGAGTGTACAACCCACCTAAACCACTTCCTGCCTACCCCTTCGGGAAATAATGACATGAACATATTCAGTTATCTTTTTGAGCGATTAAAATAATCTTCACTGATTCTCACCTGCATGTACTCACAGCCAACTCACAATCAACTTACCATCCAGTTAGCGCCACTCACTGTTTAATGACGCGACTTGGCTTCGTACCAAACGCAGTGCTTTATAAGTTGTGCGCTTGAACTGCAACATTGCTGCAGTGGGCCACGATTTCCATTCTTTTCATACCAAAAATATGCAAAAGGGGACAGTTTTCGGCCTTTTTTAGGGGTTGCTGCGGTTATTAATACGAAAACAGCGTGTTTACTATCGTTCTGATTTTTAAATGTTAGCTTGCAACACGTTTCGAAAGGGAACTTCAACGCAAAGTGCTTTGAAAGTTAATTTTATTCATACATTGAAAACGATAATAGTACAGACGAGTAGCTGAAGATAACTGGCTCTTTCAGTAAAAGAGTCAAAAGAATTCCCATTCAAAATTGTCAACTCCTCTAATGTTGCAGATAGAATTATAATGATACGTAACATAAACGTAACATCACGCCTGTAATCCCCGAAGGGGTAGGCAGAGGAGTGTAGTACACTCCTACGTTTCACCAGTTACGTTTAAGTCCCATGGAACAGGTGGTGCGCCTATTACCATACTTCGGGCACAGATCCAAACTCCGAGTCACTAGTACTAGAAATCCTAAATTAGAAAAATTCGTTAGTACCCGACCCAGGAATTGAACCCAAGACCTCCGGATCGGTTACCCGACCCACCCCACTCAACTTTACAAGTCAGAAAATGTATAGGTATATGAATACGATAAATAAATAAATAATCTGATATCCGAAAAACCGGCATTCGGATGACGGGAGTTCTGCGTTAATAGCAAAAGAAAAAATCGCTCCGGAGGGCAAACATCTCCCAAAGAATACCGTAGAGATGGTGGAACAGGCATGTTTCATACAATTCCTGCGAGTAATCTTTATCGCGTAACGTAAAATCGATACATAATTTAAAGGAAAAGCTCGTAAAAATAAAACTGACTGGGGCTATTATTAATGTAGCGCTGTGTCATGTTTCAGCGTTCTCGCATTCTGCGATCGAATGAAACTTTACGTGTTGTTTCTTGTATATAATATGGCACTGCGAAATGGGCATACGGACCATTTACTATTCTGTTTCTTATAATGTACTTGTTATAAACGCTGACACTACGAAAGCTCTGCAAACTATGAATCTGCGCCTAACATTCACGTCCAAAAGCAATGTAACAAGTCCCATTGAATTGAAAAAATGCGAAAATTAAAAATCTAAAGCTTATTACAATATGCGCTGTATTTTTTGTTACATACGATTACAGGTTTCCGAACGTTAACTTCCGTCTTTCTGGTTTCGCCTCATTAACATTTGCACACTCCGACATAATGAGATTATAAACAATTCGCAATATTCTTTCCTACATATTGAAGTCGTGTAAATAAAAAAACATTCGCAAATTCGCAAGAAAATGTTAATTATTTTATGAATATACAGCCTCCTAATCTATAATACATGTCAACTGGTCATTGTTTGAGACACATTATCAAATTGAATTTAAAAGTAGTAGATCATAATCAAGCATGGAAGTCCTTCGTAATTAAGGCAAGGTTTTGCAGAAATAGTAGGGTTAGCAGAGTTTTCAAATAAATTATTGCGAACATTTTATATTATGAAACCCGGCCATGAAGAGCAGCGAGTGCTTTCATAATTTCCTGCACATTTTTTTCGTTCTAATTTATTTAGATCGCATCGAACAGGTTTCTTTCAATACAACAACTTACACGCACTCGCATTTGCTTATTGGTACTTACGAAAAATATATCTGGTATTTCTAGTAGGTAATCATTGATTTGGAGGATTTTAAATTGAATATTTCTCTACAAAGTACGCTGGAAACCAATTCGAGTAATGTACTAATTATCCTCGTTATTACCAGGGCTAACTAAAACTAACTAATTAAATCTATAAGCATAAATTTAAAATTCGAAAATTTAAGTCATTAAAATTTGTGTTTGGTCTCATGAGTTGTTAATATGGCTGCAATGCTTTAGGTAAGTGCCCTAAGAGCCCCATCACAACTGTCCTAGTCGTCTTCACCTTATAGTTAATCGTAACTTTGCATGAACATCAAGATTGGATCTTGAGACGTTTTTAAGTACCCTAGCCGCCATTGTAATTTTAAAACTTGGCAAGTCCACTAAAATGCTTCGTTCTTATTTTTAGCTTGCAAACCGGAACTTACCTGGAAGTACATTCTTAGGTCGACGACACACCTGCTGCTTTTTTGGCTACGATTCTGTACTCGTTGGTATAAAGGCGTATTACTAAATTTCGAAAAAATCAAAGGGCAGGAAATTAAAATAGTAATTTACGTGTTTTGATGATTTTATTTTTTTCTGTTTACTTATGAACGAACATTAAGAAGTTTTGTATTTAATAGGCACCAAAACTTTAATGAAATGTGTGGCTCTCCTCTTACAACAGAAATATCTATACAGATTAATATGTACCTTATATATGTATATTCAAAATAGGTACACAGATCAGCTCGATGGCCTAACTCGTCTGTGCTTCCTACAATCTTTATCAGAAAATCGCAAACACTCGCGATGTTAAAACTGTACACTGCCTAATGTATTTACAAGAAGTTCCATTTTGAATTTTATTTAGCTCCGTACGGTCTATCCGTTCATCTTCCACTCTCCACTCTTGTGGAGTCGCTCTTCAGAAGGCAAGTTCATAATTTCTGCGTTGGCAAGCTCATAAACAGGTAGACTTTGGACACTTTTCAAAGCTCGCAAAATGTTTCCAAAGACGAATTCGAGGAAATTCGTAGTTACCTCTCTCCGTTCGCTTTGAAAAGAATTTCGTAGTTTTCAAGTTTGTCACAGGAATAGAAAACAGGATGTAAAATTTTTCGTTCATTTTATACAATCACGATTTCTTTCAAAACCAAGGAGTACGTTTACATACATACGAGTACGAGTACATACACTTACATATGAATATTTTTCTATCCCAAAATTTTTATTAAAATTCTCAAAACCTATTCTCATAAATGATATAAAAGTGTCATATATAATGCACTTTATACATGTCGAAAAACGCACCATTCATTGCTTCTTTCATTGGTAACGTGTGCGAGTCAGGAAATTGAACTTAAAGGCGGAAATAGAAATCCGCCAAGTTTGCTTCTCTGTAAGGCGGAATCGGACAGGTAATTACCCAGCGCAATGAATACGAAAATTAAATTTATTGTAAAAATGTTCATTTTAATTCGTTTCAATTCGACTCCTCCATTGTCTACACTGACATTAATTGCTTCATCATTTTTGATGCGGTTATCTAGGTACTGACACCACTTGTCCCAATTTTCCGAACGAGTTGCCTATTACAAAAAGTTATTCACCTGTCAGTATTACATTTACAAGGGGTAAATTAAATTATATTGAAGTTATATTAACACTCAACGTTATTTTAATGTCTGCACAACTTTTGCGCTTTGCCAATCTTCATTTGATAAACAAAAATTATTTCATTTTCAGTAATATCCTATCAAAATAACATTATATAAAGTTATATAGAATTGTTCAGAATTGTATTGATAAGATATCAAAGATACGTAGCTAGACACATACAATACAATCATATAATGATAAGACAACATGTATTCTAATAATTTTTTTTTCTATCGTTATTAAAATACTGTTTAAAGGTTTGCTTCAATCTGTTGATAATATGTAGCGGGACATATACCTAAGTATTTAAAACCCAATGTAACGAACAAGCCAATTTTATATACAATCTCTATTTCATATAATACATATATAATAATCTTAACAATATAGCAAAACAGGTACATGTACACGTAGGTACACGTCCAGCAAGCATACATTATTCAGAGATTGAACGCAGGGCGGTCAGTGCTCGCGCGCCCGTGCATTGCCGAATTGCATGCCAAATGTACCGCGAACATCCATAACTCGTCGTAAATCGTATGTAAATCTTTTAGAAATGCTATTATAAAGATGGACTGCTTCTTTATATAACTCAATATTCATCTCTATCCGACTATTTCATGGCTAAACGTATACATTTATAAATATAAATGTTCATACGTAAATGACTTGAATATGGAGTGTTGTTGGGGATACCTATATCCAGCTGTGGATATGAGTTGGTTGATGATGATGATGATGATGGTGATAAGGATAATTATGATAATGATGATGATGATGATGATGATGATGATTATGATGATGATGATGATAATGATGATGATGATGATGGTGATTATGATACCGATGATGATGGTGATTATGATACCGATGATGATGGTGATGATGATGGTGATAAGGATAATGATGATAATGATGATGATGATGATGATGAAGATGATAATGATGGTGATTATGATACCGATGATGATGATGGTGATGATGATGCTGATGATGATGATGCTGATGATGATGATGATGATGATAATGATGATGATGGTGATGAAGATAATGATGATGATTATGATAATGATAATGATGGTAAAGAGGGTGAGGATGATGATAATTATGATGATGGTGATGATGATGATGATGATGGTGATGATGTTGGTGATGATGATGATGATCTGAATGACTATTTAAATTTAAACGATTAAAGAGCAAATTCTATAATTATATGGGGCACATTATACAGAATTCATTAATTTAACCAATTATTTTGCTTACATCTGACTCGGTTGTAACTAAATAATTACTTTGTTATATTCAATTATTTCGTCGTGTTCCACTATTACTAAGTTGATTGGTTCATTTAAGGTTTTCTTCTAATTTCGTTACGTTATTCAACACGAAACTGTTTTGTATTTTAGAATATTTGAGGAATAATTACGTTTCCAATTAGTTTAGTAACGTATTTGTTATTTAATATAGTTTGTTTTAAGAGTTAACTTACACTAACACATCGTACAAAATATCAGTAAATGAAGACAAATGACCATAGCTATCAACGTGTTACATATGAATGTAAGGAAAATATACGCGTACACATACATTTGTAAATAAACACAATATTCAACGTAGAAATGATATTACTCTTAATTATTGTTCGCAGCGAGATTAGCGTTTATTAGAAGTACACCCCGCAGACCTCCTTTTCAAAAGACTAAACATTTTAGAGCAGAATATTCTGGACCTGAAAAGTAAATCAGCGATGGAACGAACCTTGAATTTGATGTTAAAACTTGGGGAAATGTTTTACACCAGATTAAACTAGAAGGGAACTTCTCTGTCATATTCACATGTCATATTCACGTGTCATATTCACATGTATGTATATTACATGCGCTCCTATAAGCGCTGCGGAGTAACCGCATCTATGAACAGTTTCGGAGAGAATAGATACTTCATGCTGACTAAACTCACAATGGCATATAACGATTGGACTAATGTGACTAACCGATCCCTTTAAAGTCCTATTATCCTAGTCCTATTACCAATTTATACTAACTGTTAGTCTTGTTAATACTAAACTAGCCGACACTAGCACTCCTATCTTTCGATTTATACGCGGGATAAGATTCAGGTCAATCGATAAGGTTACCCCGTTTCATGAAAATAATTAATAATAATTAAATAATCTTTATTTAACAATGAATAGGAGCAAATGTAATTATGGAATTAGGACTTTTTTGAAAAGGAAGCCATTTTAACTCGGGCGGTTAGGCTGTAGGCGTATAATTATAATATTCTGATGCTAGAAACAGCTACAAAGACGCGATTTCTTCTTTCATTGATTCTTACTTATATATATCGCAGAAAAGATTATAAGAAAGCCTTTAACTCAGTTTGGTACTCAAAAAAAAAATTTAAAATTACTGTCTTTGTCAAAATAATTATCTGTCGAGATTATACGAGATGCAATTAAATAAATCTTTTCCTACATTCGGAATAATTACTCAAAATAATCCCAAACTAGATTTATTTAAATAAATTGCTCAGAAATGTATTTCGTTTGCAAACATATTTGAATCCTCTTAACGAAGATTTCTTTGACAGCGGCAAATTTTAAATTATAACTCTATTTAACAAAAATGTACCAGTTATTTAGAATATAATAATATGACCTAGAAAAGCATTAACCATGATAAACAGAGATTAACGGAGCTCTCTGGTTACTCCGCAATGGACCTCTCGTGCTTCTACAATAATAATTTACGAACTACTGTCCAATTATCTGCACGGTATTGTAAAATTGCTTGTACGGAACTAAAAGCAAAATCGATTACGTAGAGGCTCAATTTCCTTATACCGCTTAAAGATTTCCCGGGAAGAGGTAATCTCCCGCAGTTCTGAAACCGATCTAAAATGCATTATGTACTTCCGAAATATTTTAAATTCTCCGCATTTTGGTTCCGGCTCCTACGTTTGTGTTACAGTATAAATGAAAAATGGATTATTCTTTCGTTAAGGTTGATTTGGTATTCAAATAATTCTGACGTCGTACATTTTATGCGAACTTCAACTAATATTACTATCATTTTTTAAAATGTAATCGGGTTTCACAATCTTTTTATCGCAGATAGATTATTCAAGGCTTTCTAATGTTGAAACTGGTGTGGAAATAAAATTTTAACATTTTTAATAACACTGCATTATAAGAAAATTACTAAACTAATTTTAATCGCTAAAACAGATTGAAAGAATCAACAAATTTTAATTAAATAATAAAACTAACAAAGAACAACTCTAAGCAACAAGAACAAGTACAAGAAAAACCTAAACACCCGTAACTATTTATAGAGCAATTGAACACAAATTGAAACTCGTTAGATACTCCGCTTAGGTGTGCAGTAGGCTGGTGCCAGAGGTACAATACGAGTAAATAACGTTATTTGATCACGGTTACTGCCCAAGGCTATTTGAACGTTGTTATTAGATTTCCTTTGAGGATGATAGACTGAACGTTTCCCATCTATTTGGTTTCCCCGATAGACAATCGACTCGCGTTACCCGGCCTTATGCTTCGACACATCATAACTAACACTGTTCCCAATATCATTTGTGTATTTATACACAGCATCTACTGGTAATCTTCGTAAACAATCATAATAACAATAGTAGGAAAACATCTTAAACAGATGACAATAATAAATCGAGGGAGGACGAATGCCGGGTACGTATTGAGTACGCTAGAAATCATGAATACATTAGAATTGTTCAATAATAGCGATGCATTCAGGTATTTTTTTACTAAAAGGGAAACGTTCAAATGGAAAAGAAAAATCACGGGAAATAAATCTCTAAGCAACAGCGAGATGCGCCTGGTAAATCAACAACGAAGCACAGTGGATGTTACTGAAACGGGAATGAATAAAAGCAATACAGAACATTGTAGGCTACTTCGGAAATTAGATTGATGGACACTTATCTGTTGACTTTAAAATAAAATTCTTATCTTCCTGATGTTGTTCATACTGTTTCCGAATTGTAAGGATCTGAATCCCTAATCTCGCAATAATATTCGGACAATACATAAAAACAAAGGATTTTCCTATCGCAACTTCTCCCTGTTGCAATTGCCAAATTTATAAAAATTGTTATGAAATATGTATCAAAAGCTCTCAGTCAATGTTTTTCGATGCATCTGGTCCATATGTGTTCTTTTCCGGCTAAATGTGATCACTATTCGGTAGCCATTTTTTTAATTCACTGCAGATAGACTTCAAGCTAATATTAACTGAACTCATATATTTTCGCTTCTTTTTCGGTCAAAAAAAAAAAAGAAAAGTTTCGTAATTGAACTGGAATTATACTTTAAGCTTCGTTAAACTGTAGAAACATCATCTTATTTTTTATGTCAAGATCTTATCTTTTTTATCATATCTGTGTACACAAATACATGTCCGAACTCGTCAATACACATCAACCTACTAATAATAATAACGTTCCATGAATCCTGTAACTAGATATACATCTCGTATAATACCAAAAACACTATAAAGTAGCAACGCGACATTAAAGTTTGACTAGTCAAAGTCTAAGAGAGCGTGGATGCGGATTGTTGGAAAATGGAAAAAGGGATGATAATCACTGTTTTCTCTTACAATATTTATTGTAGTCACTATCAGCGTCACAGAATTAACGAACTAACGAACAAAAACGGCGAAGGTATTGCAGATACGGCGCTTCGCGAATGAAACTTATAGATGTCCAGTTTGCAGTTCGTTCGGAATTCTCGGCTCTCTCGCTCCATGAAATTCAAGAATTTAATCACAAAAGAGACGTTAGGCGGAAGTGCTTTGTAACAAACTAGCAAGCCTCTGCCGAGTTTCAGCGGGTCTCATTATGATTTTACACTACTTGTTTCTTCATTGTCATTATGGCAGTTGTACGACTGCTTTTTGATACACAAATTTTGTTTTTGTGAGCACTTTGATAACAAACAACTTTAAAAACAAAGTGCACTCGTTATAGTTAGCAGGTACTTATGTATATATTTCTATTTTAGTTACGGTTTCAGAGATATGTGCTACACATCACTGGAAAGACTAATAATTATGAACATAATTAAATAATACATATAACCTTACTAGAACTTAAATTGGAGAATATTTGATCAATAGATATTGTATGGGCTTTGTAACAGTTGGTTTGAAACCTATGATTTTTGCTATAAAATGAAGGTAGACTTATATTGATCATCAGTTGTTACTGTGAAGAGTGTAAAGAGGTTACTCTGTCTGAATTTACTATGAAACTAATGTACAAGTGTCATATATAAATAATTGAAGTAAACCTATAAGGAGTTTCTATTGTTTTTTTTTTTTTTTTTTTTTTCGACCCTGTAAAATTCCCCCGTTGGGATGTGGGTCTCCTCC
>DWJK01003207.1:0-13436 GCA_018248815.1 Croniades pieria auraria
GCGCTAGGATTTGAACCCGGTCTCCCGGAGTGACAGGTCGAATTTCAAACCACTAGGCTATCACTTGCTTTGCTTTATGTATTGCTTGTATCACTTGCTTTATGTATGTACATATATATTAAATAATCCAATTCAATTTTGTACATACCTATAACACTAATTCCAAATTTTTTAATACATATAAATAATGGAAGATTACTCGTCACTAAAAACTAAGTCCAGCTCCTGGTTCATGTTAACTTACGTGTGTTTCTAAAAGCCAAAGTATGTAGAAAGTCCTAAGTAATTTAATCCGACATATATAATACGTTCCATTAAGCTGAAATTGGACGAAGCGTCTTCTTGCACAAACTTTTCAGAGTTTGACAGTTTGACTTGACTTTTAAGGAGCGCGATTCAGCAATGTTCAAATCGCTCGTTTGAGAGAATTATCCAAGTTTCCAACTCGTAACGAACTTGTCAAAAGTATACCAGTATAATTTTAACGGCACAAGCCAATAAACTCAGATGTAGGTAGACTTTAGTCACTAATTTGTTCATAGGAATGTTCCAGCAGTGTTGAAAGAAGTGCACGTCGGGATTTGAATTTAGAACATCCTGGAAGACTTCCTTCTGAACGATTACCCTCTCACTGCTTCCTTACATAATCCACATCGCTCATTTGCGAGTAGACTGCAATATGTGTATAACTGTATTTTTCATGAAACGTCTTTGAAAGTTCTAATTTGTAATTGTTGTATGACTACTACAATATTCTATGATGTTCTACTATTCTATGACTTTTAACTATTATAACAGTAATTAGGCATAATTATGATTTCAGACTTTGACAGCCGTTTTCTGAAATGTACAGTTTTTGACATATTCCAGCCCTTTCACAAATGAGCTGTATACATTGTTTATATTAAACACAGACTTATTTGCTAACGTTTCATAATAATCAGCAGTATAAAGTATCACGGCACGGTTGTATAAACACAGTCAACTACATTAAGCGCTGTCAAATTACAGCCAACTGTGAATGCGTGACATGAAACGTGTTAACGTTTATGTTAAATTTTACAACAAAAACGCATAAAACGGAACGTCAATTTATAACATGAAGTTTAATGTATCGTCATAAACGTAACAATTTTACCTTACTCCCGAGATTACTTACGTAGTAACACTCCGCATATCAATGAAGGTAACATAATGGCTGGAAGCTCCGTAGGGTTAGGCAGAGGAGTGTAGTACACTTCCATGTTTCACTAGTTACGCTTATATCCCACCATAGTATAGAGGGTGAGCCTATTGCCATATACCTTATCCAGACTCGGAGTCACTGCTGAAAATGATAACAAAGAATAATGATAATAAATGATAATTTATGGCCATTTTAAACTATCTCTTACAGAGACGGCTGTCATTTTTGTGTTTCAATGAGCAGGTTCAACCAACGTGTTGCTAATTGGAACACAAATTTGGAAGCCGCGCAGCCTAAGTCCAGAAGTATCCAAATTTTCCAACGCAGCATTGATTTTTCCACAGCTGTTACATATGACATAGAGGTAGTCCTAACTACCTGTTTAACGTATGCTTGTTCATGACAGGTACAGATGGTTGACAATTAGGACACGTGTTCGGTAGCCGCGGGCGGTACTACCGCTACACTTATTTCTACCACAGCACATTTGTTTCTAAAACAATTTGTGTTCCGCTCTGCGGGGACTATTACGCGTATGTATCTACTAGATGCGACCGTTTCAGTTCTCAGAATTACCTTTGTGTCTTACCTAGGACTAGGAGGCTTGGGAATTTTTATTCTCATTAATAACTATAAAATGTTCTCTTATGTAACAATATTACACCGTACTTATTTTGACAACATTTTATATCCAGATGACATATAATTACATTACATTACAATACATTAATTACATAACGTTTTATAAATTACTGTGTTATTTATGTACATATGTGGTTTTTTGTAATGGTGTAAACTAACAGTAAATAAATAAATATTAGAGACACGCTCACACATACACACACACACGGCCGCGCGCACTTACACACAGTTTATCATTACCAATATTATCACTTAAAATTACAAATTATACATAGCGATATTTATGCAAAGCCGTTAATATCGACTGTGATGGAGCACTCCAAACCGGATGTGATTGGCTACGCTCAACGATGGGCCAGAACAAATGCAAAACTGATACCGCCAAAGAAGTCCCATTGGACATGGTCTAAGAGGTTATAATGCCCTGTAAACCGACTACCTCAATACGAGCGATACGAAATTGAATATGGAAATATTTGCGACACAGCCTTTGGATGTCCACTGCTGGACGGAATTCTCCCCTAAGCGTCACAAAATACCTGAAATAAATTTCCATGATCTTTAATATCCGATAACTTGTATGCTAACTTGACACAAAAAAGAGACACCCGCTTAGTATTATGATAAATTTGATAATCATGTCGCCATCCCGCGTTAAGTCCCAGATTAAATTTCCGGGCGTGCGTATAGCTGGATATATTTTAATTTTCTGTGTCTGTAATATTCGTCGATTGGAAAAAACCCTCATTAATTTATAGCACCTGCTTGCAAGATTTATTTTATTAACTCTCGATATTATTAATGTCATTCATTGATTTCATCAAACAGAGTTTATCACGTGTCATTCCGTGAATTGTCTCCGAGCGACGTAATTGAACCGGTCGCGTTACACACTTGCACCACCACTAGAGGGTAAACGAACGAACATCGATATCTAAAATCGATGTTCTACAATATATCTAGATCTTAATAGACTATTTCACAGCATACGCGTTTCAATTCCTGTTTCAATTAAAACCTCTTAACCGGTAAATATAAGAAATCGTTATATTATCGTTTTTGATGTAACGTTGCATAGAATGTAAGGCAAGAATCTAGAAAGATCTAAAGACTATTATGTCGTTTTTGACTGTTTAAAATCTATATGAACACAATTTTTAAATGCAAAAGTGATTTTGCGATTGAAAGCATCTCCGCATAAATGTAATGTAAATAAATACACACACACACATACATACATATATACTCGTACATAAAACTTTCTATATTTAACATATTTGCACTCTTAACAGTCACTAGATCGCAGTATAACAATATCTTTAGACAAAATCGAAAGTCCGACCGCGGGTTTGTCAGTTTTTGCGAAGTATCGACTGAAAAGCTTTTTTTAAGCCTCGTAGAAAGTTAAACAATTCGCCGCTCGGTTTTGTTGACTTTTGTCCGAAGTCGGATGTAACAAAGGTTTTTCGTTTGAGTTTTCGTCGGGCTTGTCAATATATACACGAATACAGTTGTTGCATAACAAAAGTCCCGGGTTTATTGTTTCTTTGATGAAAAGATGATCTGTATTCTCTTTCTGTTCGCAACTTAAACTTTTGAACGAATATGTTTCGCGATGTCATTAATTAAAAAAGATGAAATTTGATATCGGCGAATAAATTTAGTGAATAGAAATATAAGATGTGTTTCGTGATGTTTTTGTGTGTGATTTACGGATATATGTGCTTTTAGTTTCGAAGTAACGGCTACTGTGTGTGCTTCTGACTGTCAGAGCATCGTGGGGCGAGGAATATAGATGAGCTTATCAATATTTAATTGCTGGAATAAAGTATACACCGAGAAATCGAAGCTTGACTTTTTTGGTTGAACTCGCATACCACGGACCTTTGATTAAACATTAGCAAAACGAATTTTAATACCACAGAGACGCGGAGAAGTGCATTGTGTTTGAAGTACACCTGAAGAATACTATTTTAAAGACTTATTTCAGATAAAAGGAACAGCTTCCTACGAAGATCTCTTTAACGAAATAAACCAATTCCTTTGCCTATCACACACACAAACATACAAATCTAGTCTTAACGCATATGAACAGTACGATACATTATTATTGTAGAACCACGCCAAGTCAGAGGGCGGACTGAGAAAAAAAAATATAACCGTAACGATCATTATTATTAGTGTTACTACAGTTCATTCGTAAAAAAAACCGTAACATCACGCCTGTAGTCCCCGAAGAGGTAGGCAGAGGAGTGTACTACCCTCCCGCGTTTTACCTGTTACATTTAAATCCCATGGAATAGATGGTGAGCCTATTGCCATACACCGGGCACTATTTTAGATTCCGAGTCACAACTAGAAATTCTAAATTAGTAAAATCCAATAGTACCCGACCCGGGATTTGAACCCAGGACCTCCCGATTGGCAGTCGCGCTAGCAACCACTCGACCAACGAGGCAGTCGGGCTTTATGAGATCCATATTAATAGTCGTACAAATGCGAACAGCAAATCTGTCAGTTGTACATTCGGGGCGGAGGCGCTAGTTTTGATGAAACTACTTCAAATATTTTATGAAATGAATTAAAAAAGTAATTTTGGATCACGTGTTCAGGGGAGATTGTTTTGTTTGTTTTGATTGAAAGTAACGCCCCTATAACATATAGTAAGATATACCTGACTACTAAACTACATAAATATAACAATTTGTGGAGTTATATTCAGATATTGCAGCTCCGGCAGTGCAAAGTATGATTAAAAATGTTTTGGCGGGCTCGCTAGTACATTTGTATCGATGTTTGCACTTCAGACAAGCAAAATGTATCTAATAGATTTCACTTTTAATCCAGACAACATAACACAGTTTCGGTGGGCGCAATTCATTACATTACCTGGTACAAAATATCACCTTGACCAATGTTGAAAGAGTATTTGAGATTGCATACATATTTATGACGTAAAATTATATCGAGAACATTTTTTACATTCACAATATTGTTATCGATCACATTAACATTACCACATCTAATATGTACAATATATTCCTACAGCACTGTTTTAAATATTAATTTGTGAGCGGATAATCGAGATTTATGTCTGGTTCGCCCATGAGCTTAGAGTGTGAGCGAGATAGTCATATTAAATCATCATATAATATGAGGATATTCCATAATTCGAATGACGTGTCTGTTTCAATTAGGATATTTGTATTGTGCTGTAACCCAATAAAATTACACTGCTCATTCCAGAAACTTCTGTGTAAACCTTACATTACATTTGCAAGCATTACAGTGTCGCAGTACACAGATACAATTGTGTATCAATATAAACTTTACAGAGCAGAGCAAGTCGCCTAACGACAGCTATTTGATGAGGTTACATAATGAAATATTATTTATTCTTGTTGTGACTAAACAGGTGACCGATTCAATACACTTCATTTGTTATCATATTTAATATCTTTTTGTGTTCCTAGCACTTTATATGTTTTTTAAGTTAATCTTATATCATAAACAGCGCGATAATACTTCAAGCACCCTCACACATCCATATTTCATACAAACGTGTGAAATTATTCACTGAAAGCTAATTCGCTGATTATGGAGAATTAGCGCTCCATAGCGCTTTATTAATTATTCCGGCAGTTCCCGGCATAATTTATTATCGACATTGTAAAAGGTTATAAGTATGGCATAATATGCCGCTTTTAGAGTTCGTCATAAGCATGGGTGGGGAATGTTATCCTTATGGCAGTGCTATAAAAAAGCACACGTGCTCGATGGCATATACAATGTTACACCAAACTATTAAATATATTGTTAAATCATATTGTTAGTTATTTTCATATGCCACGCAACGCTGCTCGATGCGAGTTGGCATATCCCAAGCCTTGAAGAACTGAACGGAGAACTCATCATATGTACAGATTTCATTACGAAGTGTTTTTTGACATAACAGCATATGATTATATTTAAAATTAAAACGAACATAATTGACGACCAATCATGATTGACCTTAATTATTTTCTTTAGAAAACATGCGAAATGATTAATTAATTCATTTATGATGGCACATCAACGATTGTTAATGAGTGAAAGTTATTTAGCTCTGCCATAGTTTTTTTATGACATTCATAGAAAGTGCTCAAAATTGGACATTCTTTGTCACGAGCTATTCATTAAATTATATTACTAAAGTCGTCTGACGAAAATTAGGTATGGTCGTAACTGGAAGTCAGGAATCCAATGGTTCATTTTATGTTCTTTTAATGACATAGTTCTTTCACTTATAAATATTTAGATAAATAAATACTATTATGTTATACTCCTGTCACCATATATGCTTTTTTCCACTTTTAAATACTCCTCTAAAGCTGTTTTGTAGAGATCGCTTAGTAACAAAGCCCGTCTTTAGTGTTTCGCCTCCTCTGTAAATTTTTGTTGTCTCAGTTGTAAGTATTCTCTTTGACGTAAAATACAGAATGATTTTGTGGCATTGCATTAAAGTACCAAAGAGAACCACGTTAAAATTGAATTTATGATTATCAAGCAAACGTATAAATTTATACACGTGGACCGACCCTTACCGCTTAAATACTATTTGTTTTGCTAACATTTACTTCAAGGTAAAAAAGGAGTGGCAGAGGTCACTTCCTAGAACCATAAACATATTCTACCACCTAGGCAGAGAGGTATTTCAATCAATTAAGGTACAGTTTTATACGAAATTTGATACGATCACCTACAGCAATGACTAATTTAAAAACCATGAAACGTTAAGAGAACCGTTAGGCACTATATTTGTTTTAATAGAAAAGCCCACAGCAGGTAGCTGAATATGGAAGCATTAATTAGCGTCTCACTAATTCGATCTAGAACAACACACATTTAAACGAACTATTAAACGACTTTCTTTTATACTCCCATATTAATTTTATTACTCGCATAAATTTTATAAAATCCTTCGCCTTTTCTCTCTTGTTTCCAGTTTAGTAATATTGTAATATTTGTTAAATCTTTTCTTTTATTTTATTGCCAAACAGAAATTTCAAGAATGTCGAAGCTCTTTATTTTGCGATGGACAAAAAAAGGTCAGATAATTTACGAGCAAATATGTATATAATAGTATATCAACTGAACGATCTAGAAACTTGTATGTTTTGATAATTGTATCGCATCATCAAGGATATTTGGCATTTTGAAATAACTGGCGTACTATGTGACTTAAGACAAAAATGTTGTTGGATTACATTCGCAGTCTCCGCGGTAGGTAAGAAATTCACTAACGTAAAAATGTACGTAACAAGACAATATGCTGTCTAATGTAACTCTACCAGAGCCTATAATATTGAACGTGGATCTCTTGGTTCACATTTCAGCTATCCACTCCGGAGGTCCGGGGTCAAGTCCTCGCACGCACCTCTGACTTACCAAAGTTATGAGCGTTTTAACACTAAATATTACCAGTTCTAACGGCGAAGAAATACATCGTGCGGGAACCCGCACACTTTTACACTTCCCTATAATAATCATCAATACGGTCTTAAGGTCTGCAAATTCACACTTCACACAACTCTGCCCATTCTCAGAGAAGAATCAACGGAAGAAGAGTTAAGAGATATTTACGTCTTAGTCAAATAAATATATGTAAAACCGAGACCTGGCGTAAAGGACATCTTAAATTTAAAAAGTTCAAAAAGATTTGATTATTTTAAAAGTATTGTTATGAATTTGGTAAATTTGCAATTGATTTTTTAACACACTTTTTAAAGATAGCCATAGTGTGGACACATAACAAAACACCGATGTAAAGCGAGTAATGATGTAACTGCTAATGTCGATATAGCTTCTGTTTAGTACATAGGATTCTTTTCTGAGTGTTTTTCGAAACGTATTTAAATTGTACATAATTTACTATATGTATTAGGCTAGGTCAAAAATACTTCCACATGATATGCATATGTAACGATTTTGATGAAAGTAGAGGCATCGATAGAAGTTTGTCAGGATCGTAACCAGTGAAAATTTTATTTTTTCTATCTACCTAGATATATACCAAATCATCGTAAGGAAATTTACGAGTGTTTGTACAGACGTCTATAGATATGTTTACGCATAATATTTGATTTGACCCTGGGTAACAGTAACGCTGTTTACAAACTTTCCAAATAACGTAGTTTACGCATTTTACAATCTTTCTGAAACTTTCAATATAAATCCATCTTAGTCATATACATTTAAATGTCATAAAATTCCAAAATTTTTAAATTATATTTTCAAAGTGAACATAATTCTAACATAAAATAAACTTATATTTATAACATAAAATAAACTTAAAATAAACGTTTCTTTTACGAAAGCACAATTACTGTAACATCTGGCGACACTCGACGAGAGCGATAGCCATCTTTCCCACAGACAATACAGAGAAGCGATCTAACGATAATATTCAATTACTACTCAGATATCGGCCATTATGAATTCTATCGTCGCCACGGCCGGCCATTTGTTTTGTTGGAACCTACCAGTTCATACTTTCAATAGATTAAAATATTAATACAATAGATGCTCTTTTTTATTTCTTACTGACGTCGTATTGCAAGCGAACAGTGAGTTTAATTACTAGCTGTGGATATTACAATGTAACAATGTTACACAACGGGTTAGTTACGAATTTGTTGTAAGGTTCATAAAAACTGTTTCGCTTGTTACATATATATAGAAGTTATCCTGAATACACCACTCAAGAAATTCACTGTTCAATGTTACAAATAAATCTGCCTGTAATTAATGACTTTAGTAAGTCCTACCAAATAAGTTGTTGAACTTCGAATATTCCAGCAACAATCAGATGCCTGGCAAATGTTCAAAACTTTTGAATCACCGCCATTTTGTAACGATTGGATCTGTTCGTGCTGTCTCAGAACTTAGTCACGCCTTATTGAACATTTCAGATCTGTTCGTCCTATCTCAGAAATTGACTAGAATTTTCGAACAATTGGTTTTTATGCTGAATTCTACACCGACCTTTCAACACGCGCTGTTTATGTAACCTGTTTATGACTATCATATTAAATTTATTCTTTCTCTGCTCCCATCTGATTTTCACAGGGTTATTTTATTATTATTAGAAACGGCGCCAAGTTCCTTACGAAGTAGGCAGAGACCTCTGAGTGTAAAATATGTCGATCCATATAGACGTGACCTGCTTTATCTAAGTTTATCACTCTATTAATACACGGACATCAATTTCGGAGACTTCTGGCTCTCTCATCGGCTAGGATTAGACCTGTTTGTTCAAGACACGTAAGTCTTAGTCTCTCTCGACACTTGCATCCATCAAGTTTGGTTTTGTATATCTGTATTGTCATTCTTTTATCGGCCATTCTCCCTACTTCCCTAAACTATCGGACATATATAAAAGGTTAGAAGCACTTTTTCCTAAAGGCTATTTAAACTGAATTTAAGGGCAAATCAAACATCGAAAAACTAAATATCCATCACTGATCGCGTTTCCAATGCGCGGTACAGTTGCGCTAAACGAGCATTAATAATTAATTTTTCTTACTATAGCATTAGTTTAGACAATAAATAAATTAATAGCGTTAAATAACGGAACAATACAAAGGACTCGTATTTTGTTTGTATAAGCAATATGTAAGCACTTAGATTTTTTTTTCGTTTCGATTAAAATTTTGGTGAACGCGCATTTTGTTTAACACATTTCTACTTACATGTACATAAATACGTTAAGTGGCCTAAAAGTATACTCGCAATTCAAAGCGTAATTAAAATTTAATCACGGCTTTGTCACCAATGATTTATAATTATTTAACATGTTAAACACCGTTATAAAATCCTTTCATTCGACTTTCACCCGTTTTTTGCCTTTGTTACCTTATTGGAGCTGAAAAAAAACGACAATAAATCAACACGTCGTGGAAACACAAATGAGCGTACACTCCATGCATATCAATAGGCGTGCACTGTTTAGCTGTACCGCGCTCGTCGAAAGTGAAAACGACCTTAAAACGTGTACCAACAGCGAGACAGACGCTTCGGTGACAAAAACAAACACGGCCGCACGTCCCACCGCTGACAGCCCCCCTACAAACCCGCGACCCGATTGACGGATATTGTCAAAGTATACTTTTCTTTTGAAATATTCGACATTGCGGTGATGTTCATTACATCTTTGAAGTCTTAATCGTAATTGTATTGATATTTGTATTGTTAATGCGAAAAAAGCAATTAATGACACCTGGAAAGTATTTTTTAACTTTAGTTTCAATTATCAATTAATTTAACTTTTCATTTATAACTACGGATTGAGCTTTCCTCCAATATCAAGTTAAATGAGGACTTAAATATATATATATATATATACATATTTGTTCCAACATATCAATATCTTAATACTGTCAGATGATACTTTGAATGATCGAAAAGCATAAAAGTTTAAAGTCACGTTTTATTTAAAGATCACCTCAAATTCATGCCCCGATTGACCAGATATTGCCAATTGGAATAAGTTTAAATGTCAATTTGAATATAAATTCATTCGCCACCCGGGAGGGTGGAATTGGGAATAAATTCAATTTGATACCCGGAGGGATAGTGAAAATTTTATTATTCAAGGTTTCACGGGCGTCGTTCTACAAATTTGATAAATAAATAGCTCACGTGTATTTCCTCATATCCTGATTCAGTCAATTGAATGCATTTGAGACCCAAAACCACATATACAGATTTATGACTAACAGTTATTTTACTATTAAATATCTCCCGAGTGTTAACACACATGTTCAAATATGTATGTACCGGCTTGTCTCCGCTGCGACCTCGCTGCAATCGGTGGGAGCTCATAATGAAAGACCTCGTATAGGTCCAAAACTAATCGGGCCATACCAAATAACGAACGCAAGTTAAGCCGATACATATGCATATCATAGTTGTTGTTTTGTGATTTTAAATTACAGTCATTCTCAATGTGAACCAACTGAACAGTCAAATAGACAACAGAAGATATATCCCTATTGCATATTTACATTTGTAGCATTACAAAAAAATACTTTATGGATTTAACAAGATCACAGAAAAATAAATAGGTAACTGTAAATACTGCAATATTGATAATAGACGTCATGGAACCATAGTATACCTATTCTTCATCTCGACATCTTCAACTGGAGAAGATTTGGCCAAATAAGCCACAAATTCTCCAATTCACTGTATCAAAATGCATAAATTCACTTATGTCTTTTACAAATACGTGTAATAATAGATAAAGAGGTAGAGAAAATATAATCACTTATTTAATCATTCTTTTCTTTTTTAGATCAATGTTAAATTTTAAGATACATCTGTGTAAGGTATAGTGATAACTATTAAGTTACTTTGTACTGTTCGATACTACGTTTATACGACTTACACGATTTGCATTTAGGTTAAGCTTAGTCGAAACACGAAGCTAATTGGATCAGGTCGAGCGATGGCCCAGTCGATAGCACGAGCGACCTTAGCTAATAGACAGTCTGCGGCACGCCTTCATCACTTATTCCTTTCATAATTTTCATGATGAGGCCTCGAGCGAACAAATTGGTTGACAATGGGCTCAAATGAAAACTAATTGAATGGTTTTTATCCTGATATCGGGATTACGGGGGCAATCGTGGACTTCACAATGAAATGAAAATTCTATATAAAACTGTTTTCGTTTCACGAACGAGGCTCTTGGGGCGCTAGCGGAGAATAAAGAATATCGGGCTATAACGAATACTTTCGATAACTTTATATCCCTTTCAAAATGTTACAGTAATTATAGGCTTTAGTAAACAAAATTGATTACTTTGAACTGAAACGACAGTGAAACTAAACGCAAATGAAATCTAATGTTACCACAAAAAATAAATTTTATGAATTCATAAATATACATTAACAACATATACATAACATTGGATTTTTTCAACTTGAAATTATTGTATTTCTGCAACCATTAGGGTATTGTTTACACAAGATGTATGGATAATATTGACGAGTTCCAAACTAAGAACCTCAATATGTCTAACTTAATGATTATGTTATATGTTAACTCTGCTAAACACTTGATCAGCGTTGCAAATTATGACCTTGGTCCCACTCTATAGAGAGGAGACCCGTGTCAAACAACGGATCGATTAAAATGATGACAATGATAATACGTAACGTCACATCACGCCCGTAATGCCGGTAGTGGTAGACAGAGGAGTGTATTACCTTCCCACGTTTCACCAGCTACGTTTATATCCCACAATGGAATAGGTGGTGAGTTTATTGCTAACACTGGAATGACAATGATGATACATATTATGTCAATATTGTTTGTCTATCAGCTCAGTCTCTCTCCAGCGGGTAATGAAGCTGGTGCCTTCCGCCCAGCGTCACGACGATAAGTAAAGTTTGAATAGTGATCCTCACAAACGGCGCGGTCGATAACTTGAGAATATTTGGTGTTTTATTATGAAAAAATCTTTCTCTAGCTGTTTGTTCGCTTCGTCTATTTACTTTCATGAGGTTTCGTTTAAGTTTTCAGTAACTACTGTAATGAATGTCGATATTTAATTAACTTAGTGTATTTTTGTAGTAATAGAAATGTGTTATTATTATAACCTCGTTCTGTTTCCAACTGAATTGGGGTCGGAAGAGGCATGTATAGACTCGTGGCAAGTTTTGACTGTAATTATCCGCCAGCCGCTTCCCCGACGTTAACCCTTAGGTTGAATAATGTAACTATTTATTCATAATATTCATTCAGTTTTCATTTAAAAGTCCGATACTATGCCATTAGCGAGGTGGTGATAGTCTAAAACACTGGACATCGATCCTGATGTGGAAATGATTGTATCTATAATGTATTTAGAATTTGTATATTGGAAATAAATTAACTACTTTCTTTTGTCTAGACATAGTGGTTACAAGTGCGATTGCTGAACAAAAAGTCCTGGCTTCATTAGATTTTTCTAACTTGGAATTTTCAGTAGCAGTTCGGAGTCAGAATTTCTGCACGATGTATAGCAATACACTCACCCCCCATTCCATTAGACGTATAAGACAACTGGTGAAACGTACGAGTACTACACTCAGCCTATCCCTTCAGCGAAATACACGCGTGAAATCATGTTATAAACAAATTAATTAACCGCATTTATTTGTAGCACATACGACTGACTCTGTATATTGTCTATTATGTAAGTATGCAGCCTATCGAAAGTGAGATTGTAACAAAAGGTATCTTCTTCTTGTGCCTAGAGAGAACTTGCGATGAAGGTCAGATATGTCTGCAACATTAATAGTATGTAAAACACCAAATATTGTTTTTCCATTAAGTAGGCCGCTTCGAAATTTCCGCAGTTTTGCTTAGTAATGGAAGAAATAAGAATCCATGATTCGTCCTAAAAGAAGCCAATTATATATTAAAAAGCCTATTTACGCTTACATTGAAGATTATTATTATTAAATCATAATATCAAGTCTGCTACGCGGTAGGCAGAGTGCACCAAGTGCCGGTATCCTTGCAGACGTGACGTGTTTCTTTTAGGTTACTTCTTACCCATGGTATAATGTTAGGAACACA
>DWJK01003208.1:0-13435 GCA_018248815.1 Croniades pieria auraria
CCTTGGACACGGTTCCTGTAGATCGGTTAGGTTAGGTGTAAGGCGGCTACATATTCGAAAATAAACGAAACCAAATGAACCGGCTGCGGGAGCGACTGGATCGTTTAGCTATATACATATACGTATATATCTATATAAACTGCCATCCTTTTTATCATTATAAATTTTTCAGTCCTAGCTTTTTGGTACTTATAAAAATATTCAGTAATATATCGTTTCGTTCTACGTAGACCCGATTAGTATTTGTGTGTATTTCGATTTTTTTTTTCATTATTTCAGATAACAAAACATCAACCAAAGTTCGGCTTCTCGTCGTTCAAGTTCATACCTGGATCGAACGATGAAGCAATCGTCGCTTTGAAGACCACCGAGTTTGAAGGAAAAACTGCCACATACATAACAGCATTCAAAACTGATGGTTCTGTATTACTAAGAGACACGTTCATAGAAAATCTAAAGTATGAGGGACTCGAGTTTATATGATACATATGATAAGTTTTTAGATCAATATTGTGTCAAATTTCTTAAGGAGTTATAGAAATTGTGACCTAAAATCACAGTTGTATTGTCTATGGTCAACATCCAGCCATTTATACACAGATGAAAAAAAATGTTCAGTGCATTATCGCACTAATTTTAACTATTAATGATTGTAATAAACAGCGAAGTATATGTTACTGAAACCTTCAAAATAAATCAGTATCAATCAGATATTGTCGTATAAATGAAATATTTGTATTACATATAAAAAAATTAAAACCCTTAGTTCAATTTAATACACAGAAAATATGTTAACTATCGGAGTAATATCAGTCGATAAAATCTGTAATATTTAAATATGTTCAACCTATACTTTAGTGTAGTCTCAACATCTTGGTTGTGCTAGGTAGGTTGTCTAAATGCGATATCATCTAGCTTTATTTTAAATGCAAAATTAACAATATTTTTAGTGGCAACACTTAAGAAAATGAAACAAAATAATATATATTTCATAGAAAAATATGAAAACATGAAACGTACTCACATATATTGTTGCTCATTTTTCTGTATAACTGCGGTAATTCGTTTCTTTCATTGTTTTGTGTTGATTGATAACATTATATGGTCCTTTTATGAAAAACATCGAAAATTACCTTTTTCCCAAAGTAACTTAAAATAAGCGTATTAGTAATTAAAAAAATAAAGTTGTGCTAATATCTAAAGTATAGTAAGAATTATCTAGTTATTTGTGAAAATTGTTCTATGTAGGAAAACGGAGTGATGGAAGCTGCGAGATAATTAAAAACGAAATATTTTCCTAAAACAATATTATAGTTCTATATCAATTATGTATATCTTTATTAAATTATCCGAGGTCGTGAAAAGTCGTTAATTGTTTAACTAAAAGGAATTATCCCGTCAACTGACTTCATGTTGGTTCCAATGTCCAATATAATGTGTTAGTTTTTGCGAAAGGTGTGACGTGTTCAAAGTTCATTGTCTACTCAAAACTATATACTTTAAGCTTGAGGGCATAATATTTTCTCTTGTAGAGTTATCTTCACTTAATGCATAATAACTTTGTTTTCATTTCAGTAATCATGTCATGTCGTAAGTAAACTGAAATGTAGATTAAATTGTACAAAATGTATAAATGTATCTGGCAACACAAGTTTGTATTAAAAAGTTTCTGACGTTCTCTCGCGTTACTTCTGTGTTACCATTGTCATGTATTTTATACATGGTCATTACACGAGAAACATTATACAATACAATAGAAAACTTTATAATACGCCACTTGTAAATATCTCGTTGCCTCGTTGGTCGAGTGGTTGTAAGCGCGACTACCGATCGGGAGGTCTTGGATTCGATCCCCGGTTAGGATACTATTGAATTTTTAGATCCTGAAATTCTTAATAGTGGCCAAGAGTTTGGGTTTGTGCTCGATGGACGGCAATAGACTCGCCACCTTCTAGATTCTGTGCTTGGAAAGAATTTTTGGTTTTTATGGCGTACAAAGTATTTAAGGCGAAAGCATGCCCATAATGTTTTCTGTCAAAATATATTTTTAATTTAAGTTACAGATTCCCAGTACACAGAGATATCTACTACTACTACTAAAATATTAATTCCGGAAGGATGTAAAATGGGTATTTTAGATTTAAATGGTTTCGAGCTGATTTTACAACCCCGTTGGTCGAGTGATTGCAGGCGCGACTGCCGATCGGAAGGTCCTGGATTCAAATCCCAGGTCCGGTAGTTGGATTTTTCTAATTTAGAATTTCTAGTAGCTACTCGAGGTCTGTGTCCAGTGTATGGCAATAGGCTTACCACCTATTCAATGAGACGTAAACGTAACTGACGAACGTGGAAGTGTACTGCTACACTCCTCTGCCTACTCCTTCGAAGATTACAGGCGCGATGTTACGTCTTTTTAGAGCTCATTTCAACGTTTAATTATGCAAACACCTTTATCATAGATATATAGAGCATTAAGATTTACTCTATGGCTGATAGGTGTATTGAAGTAGGGTTGGAATTTTACTATTAAATGTCTAGTGAGTGTTTAAACACATGACTATATATGTACCGGTAGTCTTCGTCGCGACCTCGCCGCAAACAGCGGGAGCTCATGACGAAAGAGCTTGTACAGGTCCTAAACTAGTCAGACCATCCCGAAAAAGATCACCTTCATCAATAACCTTTGGATATTCACTGCTGGACATAGACCTACCTTTACCGGCACCACTCGTTCCGGTCCTGGGCCTCCCGAAAAACATAGGGTTGAAATGAGGCATTATTTAAGATAAGCGTTTGCTGCGAAGACCACTGCCCATGGTCTACTTTTATACCAGACCTATGTAAATAATTTAAGTTTTGATGTGAAAAAACAATTTTCGCTGTTTGGAATTAATTATTCGACTCTATCTTTAATAAAAACTTGGTTATATTTTTATCTTACTTTGTTATTCCGACCCTCTTATCATTCCACTGTTGGAACACGGGTCTCCACTCAGAATGAAAAGGTTAAAGCCACAGTCTGCCACGCGGACTGACAGACTTTACACGCCTTAGAGAGAATTTAATGTAATGTGAAACATTAATTACTGGTTTTTGTCATAACCTAAAACGATTATTGGTTCATGTTTTCGTAATGGGATAACAAAGATTTTCCCATGAAATAAAATGTGTCCATTCTTCTTGTAAATATGTACAATTAAACAGATTTCTTTACTGTGACTTGTATTATTTCAACGAAGTAAAAGAACATTTTACTTTCAATTGTTTATTACATAAACATAAGCATTCAACAATAGTTTACATAAGATTTGATATTATCAATAAAGCGCTAAGACTTCCTACTTCGATAACTCAATGTATTGGTTAGCAATAATGAGAGTAGCTATATAGCAAAAAAAAAATATGACTTGACATTAAACATAGATAACACGTGAACGTATACCTACAGATAAAACAAGATTCATAGACAACAAACAATAAACACGTTACAAATAACATCAGACCTGTCAGAATGTTAACTAAGCTAAATAGTTGTGCTTAAAACGTTTTTATAAAAAAATATATATAACAATCTCTAACACTTCTTTCAAAGCCTTTCCAGCACCGCAAACTCATTCCATTGAGATAATAAATTTTAGGATGATATTCAAATTTCTTCAACATTCCAAGGAGAAAATGTTAAAGATGGTGAAAAATTAGATTTTGGAATCATTTTAATCCAATAGATCGAGTTATCTCTTCGAAAACTGTCCAAGCCATCGCGGCCATCAATGTTCTCCTCAGCATCCTGGGAACAGCACCTTTGAAGTAACCCTTCACACCGTATGTCTGAAACAAGATAAAATACATATTTTAGCCAACTTTTCTTTAACCCCTTACCGAGCACTCTCGAGTTAACTCGAACTGGCCAAACTGTACCCACACATACAATATTCGATTATTTTCTGCAATGTGAATCGAAATCCAATATATCAATAAATATTTTGATTATTTCCGTAATTTTCTTGCCAAAACAACGTTCTAAATTGTGTTTTTTTACATTAAAAAAATTGATTTTTTTGGCCGGACTTAAAAAAAAAACTGCGCATTAAGGGGTTACTTTATTTTGGGATAGGTACTTTACCAATCTTTTTTTGGGATACTTTTGGACGCAACTGCGCTTTCCATCGGACTGTATCGCTACAAAACGCTATTCTATCACATAATAACAAAAAACCTCGTAAGATCTGTAAAATAAGAGACATTTAGCACTTGGTGCCCTCTGACAACCCCGTTAGGGAACTGGCATGATGACTAATAATATAATAATAATAGCAAAAACTAAACTTGAAATTAATTTAAAACACGTATAGGTACTTAATACATACGGATGTCTAATTAAACGATATAATTAATTCAAACATTTTCGCAATCGAGTGGCCCGGAGTTATCGCAGAGTCCAAACATGGCAAGCGCGATGATAACCCCGTATTATCAGCATAGTTTAGTCACACGATGTGGGAATATAAAAACTCAAGTAGTATTCTCTATGACCCCGTAACCACACGGCCCAACGTGAGATCGATAACATTGCGGCGCAGATGTTTTTTTTGTCGACTGTCTACAATTATTATCTCTTTCATTTAAAAATGTTTAAGAGTCTTCTGTCCTTTTCTATTATCGTTCAAAAGTGATAAGACATAGCGACATGCAATATAACGCTAATATAACGGTACTAGGTATTGATATTATCCACTTACATATATAAACAGAGATTAATTAATTGGTACTTTATATCTATTCGTGTTCTCATTGAGGTGACCTGCAGAGTCTTACGTGCGAATAAAGCTGTTTAAACCTAAACCTATAATAAATAAGACGCGTGTGCACTCTGCATATTACAGGGCAGATTATCAATGAATTTATTTACTGTTTTTATCATATTGTTATATGACGGAAGAGATTTTACGTACGAGAATATGGATTATGACTTTATCACAAAATACAATCAACAAATGATTAGGCACTGCCTCTAATGACGCAGTTACGTATGACGTAGTTGTGAACAAATATTTATGTTATATTATAAAGCTACGCGCCCCTTGATAAAGCATTGATGAAATATGAAGGAACTGCGAACGCACTATTAAGTTTGAATCGTTGATACATACAGTGAAATAATGGACACTTTTCTAGATTAAAAATACAGTTTACAAGTACTCTCCGCTAGACGGCGCTATGTAAAGGAGAGACAGTGGCGCTACTAGCGGAATTCGAGGCGAACTAAATGTCTATTCTCGTGTATAATGATCATTATCTAAGTTTTTATCTGAGCGATGTAGACGACAAATTGTAGTAAATTACCGAATTGAGAATTTGGTTCACCAGACAGCTAAGTAACATCAAATCAAAGGTTACATATAACTCTATCACCTCAGATAATCTGTTACTTCTTATCCATAACCTTCAAAAATGTCTCAATTACCTGATGCACGTAAACGGCAGCGCTGAATGCGTTGGGAAACTTCTCCGGGTACAACTGCATTTTGGTCTTCAACACATCAGCCGGGTTGGTGGCGAGAGATGCCGCTATCCCGGCCACGATGCCACAACTGAAGTGCATCACGCTGGCTACTGTTGGTGACTGGAGCCATTCTGGAGGAGATTTATATGAGTCATTGTTAAAGCCACAACTACTTTGCCATTTGTCGAAACGAGTGAGAAAAAATTAGCAAACTGAAAATGCAACGTGATAAAAAACATGGCAAATAAAAAGGCGTAGCACGTACCGGTAGCGTAAATATTAACCTATTTTTTTTTTCAAATACAATCAAAGAACAAAATCGATAATTATTAAACAGGAAACATAATTAAACTTCAACTTTTGGTTCCGCATATGTCAATAAACATTTAAAAAGAAATTCGCTCGCCTCACCTTTGGGTAATGCTTGTTTAGTTTGCGTGTAGAACATTAAATATAGCCCAGAGAATGGAGCATCCCGAGCCAGGGTCGGACCCAAGCCGCAAGACAACCCCCTGATGCCCTCAGCCTTGTATATAGCCTTCAATGCACCACTCAGACTATTGTATTTGTACACCCCTGATTCGTATCTGGAGACAAAAGACAATACATTGTTAATAATAATAACGTGGATGTTAAACATTTTATGATCGAAAAAGTTCAAAAGTGGTTGACGATTGGCAAACAGTGTTCTATTTGCAGTTATAAATACAACACCCTACAGCATATTATAACACACTTTTCCTACATTTTTTATAATATTGACATAGTGCAGATATAATAACTTTCACGAAAGTAACAGAGACGCAAGAGAGATAAAATAAAGTTGATCCTGAATGAGAATAAAACCCCGGTCCAAGGTAACTAACCACTGAGCCTATAGGATAGAAGAAATGAAATCGTAGAAACAGGCTAAGAACAAAATATACAGCCGTCCTAACCCAAAATAATTAGAAAAAGTCAACTGTAAGGTATCTGTTCTAACACCAAAGGAGTATGGGTGTAACGCGAGCAAGAACGCAAGGTGACCAACATTATAAACAGCCATTGGAATAAGTTTCGACGCAATGACCATCGAGTTAAACAAACTTCAACATGAATATTTAAATTTCCATTGACTTGACATTTGCATAACAAAGACATGTTGGAACGTAGTATTTGATTTACGTTCAAAATTAACTCCATTACAAAAGTAGGTACGTCTAAATATGTACTGTAACTGAACTAAACATATGCAACATAATATTAAAACGCAATCAACCTTTGTAATCGTGACAATAGATCAAATAGATTTGTTTAAGTACCTACATGTGGATTTAATTTAACTGAAAAATTAAATGAACTTTCTAAAAATAATACACATGACAGCATCACGTCTATATTTCCCAGAAGGGGTAGACAGAGAAGGGTAGTACACCCCTGCCATTCATCAGTTACGTCATATGACCCATTACGAAATAGAAGGTGAACCTACTGCCATACACCGGGCGCAAATCGGAGCACGTGCTACTACTGAGAATTTCAAGTTGAAAAATCCAATAATACTTTGCTCGACCCGGGAACCAAACCTCATGATCAGCAGTCGAGCAGAAACTACTCGACTAACGAGGCAGTCAAACTTTATAAACGTCTAATGAAAAATCAAGCTGAAAATACATATAGAAAACCTATATTCCCTATCAGCATATTTAATATTTTCCTCTTAAAGATAAGAGCAGTTGTAACAATATATTCCAAGGATATATAGATTAAAATCGAAACAAGTAGTAACCTAACGATTAAAGTGCGATTTCATTGAGGAAAATCTGCAATAATAACAAGGGCTTTAGAAACATGACTTAGGTACAATTTACACTATTAGATTGGACAGGATCAAAGGTCTTCAAAACACTTGAGTGGGGCTGTTAAACGGCAGGTACTGAAATATGCCACATGTGCTCCAAGTGGGTAACTTAGGGGTCAAAACATTTGTGATAAAATCACATTTTGCTCGGTGTGCGTTAGTGAAGCTGATATGATATTTAATGAGTACTGATATTCAATGAGTGCCATAGATTATAATGTAATTTCTCTGCCATTTTTATTTGTATTTACATGTACATACATTAGCAAATAGGTTACGATTAAAACATTGTGCCTTTATTTTTTTATGTACAAAGTCATGTAGACGAATAAATGTACAGCGGAAAACTTCGTTTATTATAAGAAATTTCTGCTTAAAGTCTACACTAAGACTATACGGATTGTGTGGGAAACCGAGCATTACGCACCATGCTGCTCCAATACTGATGGATTGAGAATGTACTTGTATAAAGGTGATATTAAACGAGGGTCTTACCTCGTCTTGATCACCGTGATCGGTATCAGCACCACACCGCTCATAGACCTCGCGATGACGCCAAGCGCAATCGCCTCTAGCGCCCCCAAGTCCTGGTTTCTGTTCTTGCCCATCTTGGACTTCAGCCAATGGAGAGATGAAAAGTACAATCCCACGCCGGGCACACACCGCGCTATGGAGGGCACCATGCCCCTCCAAAGCCCAGCGACCTGCTCCTGGCGTATGATGTTCGCGAAGATCGTGATCATCCCGGGTTGGATTCGGCTGCTATAGAAATACACTGATATAGAATCATAAATTCTCTTTATAGAACTGTATGACACAACAGAAATCTAATAAAAAAAAATTTAAATGCGAAATAGCGTAATACTTTTATTCTATATTTTTAATAATAAATTCTACATAATACACTAGCCATCTTGGAGCTTCTTTGTATATTTCTAAGACATAACGTATCGCCAATAATGTAAAACGTAGAAAACTAAACCTAACGATTTGTGTTACGGCTGATCAAAATACTAGAATGTACTACAGAATGATGTCCTAACATTTCGCTACTACTGTACATAGATTATTGTGTCCTCTCTAATGTATCATTCGGTGAATGAGTAACGAATAAAATAATTAACACGACAATGTAAACTGGTAATGAGTATATAATTTTTTATCAGCACTAAACAAACTTTCGTATTATGAGCTCATTGGTGGACGATAACACCAACTGCTCAGTAACAGTGACAGTGTTTGATGAACTGGATAAACAATAGATAAAAATGTGACGTAGAAACATATGACAAAAGTTGACAAAACTTAAGTCTGTCTGGATTTAATCATTGTTATTTTATTATTCCATTGTGTGAATTTAAATTGAGTAAAAGAAAGGAATCAGTAATGTGAAATTAATTTCATTGAAATATTTTTATTGGATAGGAAGTTAAATGTCTTATTTAATTTATCATGTTCTGTCCTTCGAGCCGGATTAATAATTTTGGAAGGAGACTGTGAGGCGAGAGACAATTCTAGATAAATAGCGACCATAACCGCTTTGTCAAAATAGTTCCGGTCGAGAAGGAAGAATAATGCTCTCGATTTTGCTTTGCAAGTATATGTGCATATACAAAAAAGAGAATGATTTGAGGTAGAGATATGCAGTTCAATGCAAGTACCGTTTACATTGAGTTTGTAGTTTATAAACGTTTAGTGAGTCCGTTATGTTTTGTGCATATTCTACAACACATTTTTCAAATATGGAATCCCTATGAATCTTAATTTAAAAACGCATTCTATTTCATTACTATCTTTCACTTACATTATAGTATTTAAGGAGCTCTTCATTATTCATGCAAACACTTACTTGACTGCCGTCGCAACAACATGTTGGCTGGGATTCTGGAGCCTAGTCTTCACCAAGTCCAGGGGCTGGAAGAGTATCGTACTGAACGTGCCCGAAAACGAGCCCGCGAGGAACGCCTTCAGCACCGGGTGATACTAAACACAAAATAATATTATACATTTAAACACTCTCACTAACTGATAAACTTTGACTTCTTACACGAGAGGCTTTTCAGCTTACAAACCGACTTTGTGGTGCGAACGGCAATAATTGTTGTATTATGTCATAATATGTATTTTCATATCTACTGGATTTTCACATTGACTGATGCATTAGAATCCATTTTTGGAAAGTCTGGGAGTAGAAATATGAATAGTAATTGTTTTTTCCATTATACGCATTTAAATGCAAATTTGAACATAATATTGAAACATTATATAAATTGGAGTTAAAATTATTTTTGCCTTAATATAGGATAAAACTTACGTTTGCCACGATGTCCATTTTGCTTTGATGCAAATACTTTCCAAAAACAAAACCCTTCGTCAGGTGATATCTTTCGGATAGATGCCAAATTTGTAGTACTCGAAATCGTAGAGCCAATGGCAAAAAGCGCGTTTAAAAATGAAAAACCGCAAACACAATCCTAAATCGTATCTGAATAGTCTGAATAGTAGATGGGGTTGATGCGATACATTAAAGTAATGGTCATTTTTTGTAGCAATTGGCTCAAATATTGATGCATGTATGCTGTTCCCAGTTCGAATTTTAAAAGTTTGAACGCCGCTGCGATGCTGGCCGCTTTCGGCAACTTTATTGTCTTTGTACGCGGTACACACAAAAAAATTAAAGAGGAGAAAGGAAATCACTGTAATTAACAAATTTGGCCATCAGGACTGTGTAAATAACAAATTAAAAGGTATACAGAAGATAACTTTGTATATTTTTAAAACGCACGAAGAGTTATGTGTAGCCGAGACAAGTTCTGACAACGCACTGAAATTAAAGTGCTCGTGCGCGATAGTCTTAAGTAATTTATACATTTCGTTATCTGTGGCAGACGACGGCCGGGGGTGATGGGGACTGAGGTCGCGACTCCCACCCCAAGCCGATAACATCTATCTACAGTTGTGCTAACTAGGGGGTAACGAGTAGGTACGGAATACTCGGTGATAACACGAACACATGCTGTAAACAACTGCTAATTAATAATATTAAATAGAATTCTTAGTTGGAACAGTTACTGTTGTACAAAAAAAAGTTGATCACACTTTTGTCCAGTGATTTTAAACGAATTATTGTTCTTTGCGGTGTTTGACCGGTCACGAAACATTTTAGACTAATTATAATGTTGTTGACAGTTTAAGATAACAATGTTTTTTATGTAATTATGGAAATGCAAAATTAATTATTAATTGGCAGTTACATTGTAATAATAAACATTATGGTCATTCTCATATCTTGTTATAGGACAAGATGATGCAGGTTAGTCTGAAATACAGGTACAAATCTGGCTCCTTTAGCAACATGAGCTCTTTGTAGAAATGTTAATACAATTCAGTCTGACCGTATTAGGATAACAGAATATCAGGGTATTGTAATTGAAGGAGTAAACTACAAAGTTAATTTTCCCCGTTTAAAAGTCATACAAGTACTGTTCTATTATAACATTTTCACTTAGGGTGTGAGCATTAATTTGACTTTTAAATATATACACACACATATACACATATATAATTTTTTTATTATTATTTTACTATTAGTACTTTATTCCTTGATGTGATGTATACAATGCCATAGGAATTAAGACAATATTAAACAATTAAAAAAGATACTTTTGTATTAAGGCACTATTGAATTTTTAAATTTTTTCTCAATTTCAATATTACTATAAGAACATTTAAACTTTTTTTTTGTATCATCATCAGCCTACTCCCTTCCATTGCTAGACATGGGCCTCCCCAATGGCTCGCCACTGAGCTCGATCTTCAGCTCTTTGCATCCAACCACTGCCAGCCACTTTGCACATATAGTATATAGTTTTTTGTATAGTATTTATAAAATATACACTCACATTTAAATATTCCTTGAATGCTTTAGTAACGTTGTTCAATTCTGTCATTATCCTCACTTGGGTCAGTATAAATTAATTATATTTTAAAAAGAGCTACTCAACACACCTCTGTGTTACATATCACAACTGATTAAAACACCATCACAGTGTCTTTATAAATATCGAGATTCACAAGACCGACTTGCACTGATAACAAATAGCAGTTGAAAACAAGTGTTATCATTGATATAAAAGCAGAATAACATTTGTACGTAATCAATATTTGAATGAAATGCGTAATTCAGTCATGTACGTAAAAGGCTTAGGCTATCTATAAAGCTACTAAGAAATGCTATAAATAAATCTATACGTGTGATAGAAAATATAGAAATAGTCAGTTTCTAACCAACAGCACTTTAATTAGTGTATAATTTCTACATAATGTTAATTCACAGTATGCCATCCACTACACCAAAAGCCTAAAATCTTTACCTACAGGACCCACTTTTGTAGTTCTCCTTTTTATGTAAATGTAACTTCACACCTGTAATCCCCGAAAAGGTAAGCAGAGGAATGTGGTACACTCCATTTTTCACTAGTTACTTTTAAGTCCCATGGAATAGGTGGTGAGCCTATTACAATACACTGTGCACAATTCCAGACTCCGAGTCACTACTTGGAATTCTAAATTAGAAAAATCCAATAGTACCTGACCTGGAATTTGAACCCAGGACCTCCCCATATACTGTTTGGAGTTTTCCTTAAAAAATTGGTTAGTATTAACATTTAGTAAAACTTCACCCCAACGTCTTTTAAAATAGAATCACATAAAATATATGACTGCCTCATTGGTCGAGTGGTCGTGAGCGTGACTGCCGATCAGGAGGTCCTGAGTTCAAATTTAGAATTTCTAGTAGTGGCTCAGAGTCTAAATCTTTGCTCATTGTTTAGAAAAGGCTCACCACCTATTACATGGGACGTTAACATAACTGGTGCAATGTGCGATTGCACTACACTCCTCTACCTACCGGTGGATTACAGGTGTGATGTTATGTTTAACAAAATTCTAAGAATTTTTTTTTGTATGCCTACCACCAAAATAACAGATATTATATTTATGATGTTGATGTGAAAAATTTATTTGCACAATTAATTATTCTTTAAATATTTTTTGTTCGTACTTAAGACTTATGGATATAACAAACATAACTAGTTATACAACCTCGCAAAATTCCATACTTAAACTGTATATTTATTACATAATGCCACTGCTCTCATAGTAACATATAAGATGTATGTAAGAAGACATGTATATGCACAAAAATACCTGGCACTGAATTTCCATATGTCGTTGTCTCTCAGCTCTCTGGTAAAAACTGAAGAACGTATATAGTTATTTTCGAACTAAAATAATCTTACTTACCAGTTAAGATCATGCATATAATAAACTGATGTCACACTCGCCTCATTTACAGCTCCTTCTCGGGAACTTGAAGTCAACAACGATAAGGTCAAAAGGAGACCCTTATCTATGACAAACAACTCCACAGGGGGCCACTTACGTCTTTATCGTTTGAGTTCTGCAGGTCAACGGGCACTGCCGTGTCTATCGCCCAACCATTTGAGTACGCCCCCAACTGCGACGTCGACATTACTTTATTAACAAAATTCTCTAAACATTATTCGATCAAAAAGCCATTTTCAAAAATTCATCTACGCCGTATTGAACATGTAAACTGTAGGCTTTTGTTTTCTATACTAAAATACTAAAATACAAGGTCAAGGCCTGTAGGTACATATAGATTTTTCAAGCAGCAACTAAGGCATTACGACATTGTTTGTTGCTACTTTTTTGCATTACGTTCACAATAATTCCGTGGCATGTTTTTCTTTTCAGTGACATTGACGTATTTGACTTTGATGGAGAGAAAACTTCATCATACGTCCGATTCATGTGAATTGTCAATTTTTAATGACAGAAGTTCCATTCTACTTTCCTTAATAATTTAGCCTGACAGGCCTGCCGGACTTTTTCTACATTTATTACTATGTAAATAAATAAATAAAATAAACTTCGTACTTTTTCGGGTGTGTATCATTATAAGCAGTGATAGCCTAGTGGTTAAGAATTCAACCTCTCACTCGGGAGTGCTGGGTTCAAATCCATGGCGCGCACCTCTTTACAAAAGTGCGTTTTAAGTTTAAATATCA